>JALIZH010026891.1:0-64727 GCA_030522465.1 Rhipicephalus appendiculatus
AAGCTTCTTTTGTCGCGCTTGTTGTTTTGGGTAAACTTCCCTAAGTTTATTTCCCCAAGGGAAAGATCTAGTGACGTTAACATTGGGCATATTATTTCATAATACTAATAAAGTACTACCGCGACAGCTGCTGCAACATCTGATTGTAGTGAGCGAAAGAGGGCTTGCCTTTTGTGGGTGTCAAGTCATGCTTCGCTACGTCGAAACCACGTGCGGGGGTTCCGACAAGGGAGCCGATACATGGTGTCCTCTGGTTGGCCATTTTCATCGTTGAGTGACAGGAAAGTGCCGGAAGCAGAAACATAAACAGAAAATAGAGTATGAGAATGCGAATAATTTGGGAAATAAGGGAAGTATATACCGTTGTGATCACAGCAAAGTAACTCAGTAAAACTTTAGGACCTTATAAGTTTAACAAACGTTCAATAGAGGGCAATACAATGGCTCAAAATACTCAGCATTAGGCAGTGCACGAATGCTACCACATTTATTTGAATAGTGCGTCAGAAAACGATGAATTAAAAATGTTGACTAAAACGCGTTCTTGGGCTAGTTGGTGCATAGTCTAATAAATGTAGAAGGCACAATGAAACAAGGACAAGAAACGACAGGTCTGGTACCAGCTAAAAATTACACCATCTCCCGCTAAAGGGAACCATGTGTAGATGCGAAGCAGCGGGCGCTAACGCTTACAGTGGCGGCGGCGTTGACGCTGGCGCTCATCGCGGCGTTGCTCAGGAGAGCAACCTGGGGAGGCGCAGAGCAGGCAGTGATGGACCGGTGTTTTCTACTGCAACATGGCAATCGCAGCTAATGGACAATGAGAGACAGAAGACTCCGATTGGACACAGAGACCCGCAGTCCGCTTTTAGTTAACGAGCACGCGGTGAATTTTTATTGTTCAACAACGCACAGGAGAAATCTCCCTCCAGCACTACCTTGCAGGTCAAGATCCAGTGCCATATATACGGGGTGGCCAGTGAACGGTTGTGCAGCGCGAGCAGCCGGTTTTTTCAACCAAGAAACTCGCTAGAAGACGCTGCCTGCGTCGGCATCGCGAGGCGAAAGAGGGGGGAGCGTAGGAGAGGGAGAGAGATGGGGGACGCGCATGCGCAGTGGGGGGTGTAGACGCAGCGGGAAGTGATGCCTAGAGGAAAAGGGGGAGCGTAGGAGGGTAGAGAGGGAGGGGGACGCGCATGCGCAGTGAGGGTGTGGTCGCTGCGGGGAGGGATGCCTAGAGGAGAGGGAAAGGGAGAGGAGGTTTTTATTTTTATTTTTTTTAAAGGGTTTGCACATGCGCAGTAAGGGTGGTCATGCAGCATACCACCACCGGATTGAACCCCGCTCTAAGATGCTTCACATCTAAAACAGTTGTTAGTTGGCACCAGTCCTGTCGTTTCTCCTCGTTTCTTTGTGCCACCTATATTTATTAAAAATGTTATACTTTCTACTTGACCAGACAGACACGCATATATTTCCTCTTGGTTTCATTTTGTAGATACAGCAACGGAACATCAATATCCTACCTCGCTTTGCACTTTTCAAGTAAAAAAGGCATTGCATTGAGTTGCACTACTCATGTCACTTATTCTTCATTAATTTGTCACTACACAAGGTGTTTCCCAAAGGTCACGCGAAAAGTAGGTAGTTAAACTCCTGACGTGGTTTTTTCTGGCACCGCTTGGCGCTACAGTTCGATTGGGCACACAAAATAAAAAATCAAAACAATAAAAGCAAGCATCCTGGAAATTTGGAAACGGTAGTTATTTTTACAGCAATTTTAAGTTATTAAATACCAAGCACTAACGATTAACGCAGTTGGACATAATTGCCGCAACGTTGTATACTTATCAATTGTATAATGAGGAAAGACGAAAAATTAATCCCTTCAAACAGTGCCCATGAGGCACACAGTGGCCCAATAAGGGGAAAAAGCGATCACCCGTATGATTGGATCATTGATGAATTGAACAAACAAATATACAACTCCTTTCGAAAGAGAAAAACAAAAGTGGCGAGGTCATGTGATGTGCTGAAATGTAAATGCTTTGTTCATTACAAAAAATGACATGTCATGGTAAAAGAGCACTGCTGGAGAGAAAATTTTTTTTAAACATGACCTGTCGCGTGAATATGCCTACATTTCCTGCTGCTACATATTGACTTTCTCTTGTTTTAGACGTGCGTTTTCGATCTAGATAGCTGTGCCTTATCCGGAACGCCAAAGTATATTGCACGTGCAGTGGCGAGTGTGTGCCTTCTTCCCTTCTTCCAAGAATGTCTTCGAAATCGACACCGTGATGCGACTTCAGGTAACGTTGTACGTGTTGACACTATTTTGAAGAAGGAGATGCAGGTACTCCAGTATATCAAAGTGTTCTATATATTAAATAACGAAAGATAGTTCAGATTCATACCGGTAGTCTGGATCACGTTAGCGATACCTGTACTCTTTGTGGTTCGTTTCTCAGTCCTTCATGATATGCAGATTTATTCATTTTCATCAAAGGGACTAAGGCCGGACGAAAAGCCAAAGGCGTTATATAACGCACAGTGCCAAAGTTCTCGCACAAACTATTCCTCTGTTTTGGGATGCAATAAATTCGAACGACGCCAAAAGTTTTCACTTCTTACCCGGCACTTCTCCAGAGACTGGCCCTAGAAACAGAATCAGCAAACACAGTGAAATGCAATACTGAGCTGTAAGGGTTGCAATAGTTCAATCGTAATGGTAACTAGAACTGCATCCTCGTCACGCATTTTTGTTTGAGTTCCTTTTACTTTATTAACTACTCTCAAATTATGTAACAGCAGACGTTCAAACCGTACAAAATGGACACATTTGTATCATTTTTTTTCGTATAAGTTTGCTTTGGCCATGCTCCAGTGCTACCGAGTGTTTTAAGACATTTGACTGTTAAGAAAAAAATTCCTTGTTTAGTTCATTCTTGATTCACCTTTCCAGATGGAATAGGGCAAATCTTCTGGTCAAGAAAATGGGAGTATCTTTACATGATGCTAATAAACTGTACAGGTGTCTTGACCACCTGTTATTCATTACATAGTTGTTAGTACCTTTAGAATTTTCGAGAATGTTTGGCATTCATTAAATATTTATCGGAATTATTAACTACGAAGACTATTCTACTCCGTGAGCACGGATTTGTTTCCCAACAAAGCGCAAATTCCTTACGAAGATCTCCTGTGACCCCCATTTCGATCTTCGTTGTGAATAAATGGAGTACTGTTGCTTCGCACGAGGTGGCGGCTGACCAATAAACCCTCGCATGCTAATTGAGGCATCAAGTCTGTTGGGACGAATCCCTCGCTATGAAAGCATGAAAGAAGAGGAATTGTCCATGTGAAGATAACGTGCGCCATGACGCCCTCTGGCAAAAAACGAGTGTTCCCACAATGGCCATCTGCGGCTACGATATGCGCTGGATGACACTCTCACGGATTAAGCACAAATGAATACCCTACAATAAAAGTAAACTGGGGAGCGCCCTCCGTAGTAGCTCAAACGGTGAATCAGCGGACGCTTTATTGGAATGTTGTGAGCTGGAACCTCACCAACAAAAAATGAGATCTCTCGTGGTCTTTAATTCCTTTCCGTTTGAACTGAGAATCATTACACTGCAGTTTTCATGTCCTTTCCCTGGCTTAATTTTCTGTCGGTTTCATTACTTGCGTATTATACAGAAAATGAGCCCCTCTAACAATACCCCTTTTTTCGTACATTTGAATCTGTGGTCACTTAGCAATTGTTGCGAATAAAAAAGTTTTCCCTTATCTATTGCCTTGTTTAGATTGCTAAATTAATATGTAATCTTCTCTCAATGCATACTTACAGAAGGATGCGTGGTATTGTTCGCTGAGCGGAGCTGATGAAACATGCGAGAGAAAAATTTGCACGTGGATGAAACGCCAATGGGAATTCATAATAGGTTGTTCGCAGTAAAACAAGGTTCCTACTGCCATGCCCTCAAGTTTAAAAATTGTCCAGCTGTGTGAATAATGGTTATACACGTAGGAGTGACGTCCGGAGGAACATGGAGGCTTGAAGCGATGGGAAATCGTTAAACAAAATGCACTTGTACCAACGTTACCAAAGATGAACTTCTGTGCGTGTCAGCACCCAGCCTTGTAGAAACCTTTGGCTGTGGCGGCATTCCTTGTTCTACTACTTCCGTTACAACAATAGTACAAGAAAATTCCACGCAGATTTATGTATACGAGTCAGATAACTAAATGCGGTAAATATGGCTTTCTGTGGCAATTACGTAACAGGCGCTCTTCCAAGAGCCCATGTCCTAAGGCTATATTTTAGGAGCCCAACCTGTTGACGCAAAGTCGCCACAACATTGTGAATGTTGCCTTAACGTCTTAGATCTTGCTTGCTCCTTCGCAGTGTTTGACTGTTACATGTCGTTGGTGTTTCTGCGCAGTATCGAAATTTCGACACCATTTATTGCTGAGAACTTGTTTGGTGTAAAGTTTGCTTCTTTCTGCAAAAATTAACCTTGACTGAAGAGATCTCGATAGCAGCTATATGAGTGACCTTCCCGAATTTCAGAAAGAGATAAGAGGTTGCCAATAAAACTGTGCCTACACCAGTACCAATGCGGCAATCGCAAACGATTAGTAAACCAATTGGAATCATTCCGAGATTTGTAATGGGTAACGTAAAATGATCGAGAATGTCAAGACACTGCATGCTATATTATACTACAGGTATAAAGAAATATTTTTTTGAAGCATGAACGCTTTTGTCAGAGACTAGCAATTATTGTGGTTGTGAGGCCGTAGGGTAAATTCCGTGAGGCTGTATTTTTTTCTATCCAAATGCGTATTATTATAACCAGTCAGTTAGAGAATGCTAAACCCGTAATATCGAATGTGAATAAGGATTAGGGGATGTCAACACTTGATATCTAAATATAATATGGCTACTTACCTGGCTCGTTAATGTACATTGATTCTGAAAAATAAAGCAGCAAAGTTACGAAATGATTATGTTCAAACTGTAAATGTTTATCTATGAAAGGAGTAGGTAATTGGGGATTTGGTTTTGACATGTCGGCGCCTTTAGCGTTGATTATGGAGGCAGGATATCGTGCCCGAAAACGGCGTCCACTATTTGTGGTTCTTACCTAGCCTACCACCGTAGAGTTGTTCTGCAAAACAGAGCACTGCAGTTAATGACATGTTCATAACATTTTAATTTGCGGCTTTGGGCTTTGGGAAGGTAATTATGGATACAGGAACCTTGAATAGCGAATGTACCTGTGGGATGCTATATATTCACGCATAAGTGCAAAATATTTTTGGTTTTTACCTGGCACTCTGCCATAAAGTGATTCTGCGGAATAAAACGTTGAAAATTATCACAACTTTGCAATAACAAAAAATACCGACCAAAAGGCCTCACGCCGTTAAGAATTAATCCTTGAATATCGGAGTCTTCAACGCTGAAGGTTGCAGTGGAAGGGTAGCATAGGAAAAAGAAATGTTAGGTATGTTTGGTTCTTACCAGGCCTACCACCGTAGTACAGTTCTGTGAAATAAACCACAGCCATCAATGTCAGATTTCAAACGCCTAAAAATATTCCCTCGAAAGCCTAGGATCTTAACGAGCTAATTATGGCATGCGGGGGGCTTTTGATAATGAATGTGTCGGTGCCAAAAGGTTTCGGTTCTCACCTTGTGGGCCCCCGTAGAATGGCTCTGAAAAATAAAGCTCCGAAATCAGCGTCAGCTTCAAATCACTGAACCTTGGTTAAGGTACAACTGCCTCACAATCTAAATAAGACATGCAGCGAACCCTAAACATACCTTTATACGCTGGAAAGATGACCAGATGGAATAAGGTCACGTATCGTGGGTTCATACGTTACACGTAACCTTACACGGTTTTTACACGGAAGATTGAGGTATACGGGTGATGTTTAGTTGCCAACAGTCCTTGCAGTACTTCAGCGTCATAAAAAGCATCCATTAAAATTGGTAATGGGAAGATTTAGAGCCAATATTCTTTTCCGAAATTAGGCTTTAGCTTGCACATCAGGCATTGCATTGCAATGAATTCAAAAATCAGCGAAGAGATTTGTGGAAATGGTAAACAAGACACATCGTTAGGCGTAACAGTATGTGCGCTCTGATACGAACATAGATCTTCTGACGCTAAGACGATGCCGGCGAATATAGAGGGTGTTTTCAGACTATACAATTTTTTTTTCTAAAAACTGTTGTGACAGTAAAGCACGGTTGTCTAGGGAGATGAAGTCTACGTCCAGGAAGAAAAACAACGCCGTAGATCACGTAGTTTTTAAAAGACTAATAAAAAAGCTACTTAAAATACATTTATCATGAACTTCAGCACAAAAGAGTGTATTAAAAAGATGCACAGTACCACAATTTATGACTTATCCAATTTTTTACAAATGCAAAAAATTCTGCGTGATCTGAGATGTTCACCGTCTATGTTTCGTGTCATGAATGTCAAAGATCACTTCTATCATTCCTGTCAATATCAGGATGACGGGAACCCAATTGCGGCTCTACATCTTACGCGCCACGAAGGAGTACAGAAGTACGGGAATAGTCCGAGGGGCTTGGTTTCTGTATTATGCACACCGAATGAAACCAAGTAATAACTAATCCGAGGAAAGCATAGGGGGCACTACTGGCGGTTCCTTGCTCTATTGTAGTGATTCTCACGGTTTCATTCGGTGGAATCCTAACCGAAAACCTTCAAATTCGAAGGTTCTGACGAGGTACTGATCTTTCACAATAAAAATACGTGGCGTTCTTTTACCACAGACGTGCCATTAAATATGCAAAGCTGCTCCTAAAACGTCAAATAAACGTTATCGTTGCAGGAAAAACTGCTGTTCTGAAGATTTCGAACACTCACGCATGACATAGCCCATCCGAGCAGCTTGACCAGGTCTTCTTCCTTCTCGAGTCAGGCTCTCGCATTGCCACGTAGAGAGATTTGTGTAGTGCATGTCAAATATTAGCCCTTTCGGCCCTGGTTCCATACAAAAAAAGGAAAAAGAACAACTATTGCCACAAATTGTTCACAAATAACTTAGAAATTCAAAAAAAGTCTCTGAGGTATGCTGAATGCACCTGAGCACGTATTGGTGGTAGATATTCATACTCGTCTTTTTCAGAACTCTGCAATATGGAAAGCAAGATGGCTGAAGGCGAGAAAGACGACAATCGCTGGAACCGCATATTTCATGACGTTTCAGTGATTAACTATTGTATCGGTAGCTGTTATGTTTTTATGATCCTTCTAACATGTTGGGCTACTTATTTAGAAAGCGGGTCTTCGCTAACATTCACGCATTGCCCGCAGTAATGCACAATATTCATGTCCTAAATATAGAACACCAGAGTTCAGTGGTCGTCAGAGCTCTGAATTCATTGCCTCTTGATCCAGAGCCGTAGTGCCTGTGTCAGCTTCCTATGTTTTGTTATTCCACTCGAGAACTCAGCCCAGATTTCTTAGCTAATATGCAAGGGGGGTTCCAACAGCAAGATTGTACGTAAAACGTCTGAATATGTTTTCAGCACCGCGTGAAAGGAACATGCATGGGCTGGAAGATGACGGCGATGAAGTCAAGTTTCGTCATCTTGCCTCTGCAGACAAGAGCAGAAAGAGTTTAGACGCAGCAAAGCCGGATTCAGCAATCTACTATGATGTTAGATCTTTCAAAGCGTCCAATGATGAGACATTGGCAACTCACGTGCAATGAGCAGTTGTGTATCATGAACGCAAAAGACATTTCAGAGGTTTCAACGAACATATCGTTGCCGCATGTTTGGCTTCACAAGAATTACTCGAGTTAACAGGGTACAAAAGTTGAAGTGTTTAAATTTATCATATTTAACCGTACAATCACTAAGCCCTGGTGCCCTATACCTAGGAAATGGTGCCATTTTACTTATATTTTCATTTTGTGCTAAGAAATAATTATTTTTGTTCTGTAGAGGTATTCCTAAAGCCAAATGAACATGAAAAAATTTTTCTAGCCATATAGAAAATTCGGGGCTGAAATGGTTAAAAGAAAAGAACAAAATGCAGTAAATAGCTCTAGCGCAAGAAATATTACCGGTGTAATGATAGAATAAAATACCTTATCTGTGAATGGAAAGCGAACCACAGGTCAAAAAGTCTAACATTTTATAGTGGCAGCGCGGTTCAAATACACCTATAAAGTTATGAATGCACGCACACATTCAGAGAAAAATAATGCATTGAAATGGTTTACTGAACGATTCCCACTTGCTCCAGGCGATTCTCTTGATTGGCGTCAAATCACATCCTCTATTTAAATGAACCTTCATGGCATAACTACTAGAAGTGGTGAAAACGCTTTATTTAGAAATTTCGGCACGTTTGTAGTTTTCTACGTCGCCGACTTCAGCTCTATTATTCGCATATAGGTCTTTATACTTGAGATGGTAATGACGTCTACTTTTTGTTCAATTGGTATTCGTGCCGATTCCGTCAATGTTATCCCCCAACTTCAATAATGCACACTACGACATGGAACTCATAGGCATCCATGGGGTTTCGAGAATAGATTCCGACAATAGAACGTGGAACTCCAAATTGGCGAGCCTATATTTCCTTGATCCGTGAAGTTGAAACTCAATATTCTCAAAATAAAGTAGTGAACAGCCAACAGTGACTTTCACTTGACGTCAGCTGGCAGATTTACGTGTGAACCTGCCATTGGTTGACGCACATTTAGCCCACCACTCAGTTGTCTGAATATACCGTTATATTTGAAATTCTGAAATTCGACTAATAACCGAAATTGCGCGTTTCTATAGAGAAACCGACTGTCTTTTGCTCACGCTGAACATTTTGCTTAGTAAAACTCGTTCTTGGCCTAGTGTGTTAGACATACTTGAAATCAAAAAGTTGCGCGAAAATTAGACACGTTCACAAGCGAGGGCACAGGGACAAGCGCAAACTCACACTACTTTATTCCTGGGTGGAACCACTGAATATAGAGTAAATAGAAGCACTAGGATAACATGTGCATACACCAAGAATGCCACAAGAATCACACATGCGCAGCCAGAAACCCCCCTCTCACCACCATACAAGCCGAAAGAAGAATCAGTGACACATGAAGACTGTTCCGGCACATGATTTGGCTTTGAATCGCCAGATAGCCGCAAAAGCCGGAAGGGAGAACGAAGAAAGGTGCCTTCTTGAAGGTGCCTTCTTGTGCAGTACACACCAAACAGGCGGCAAGGAACTTTTTCGGAACGAAATGACAAGCGAGATGAGGCACTAAGGAAGATCTGGCTTCATAGAATCAGCCGGGCCAACTCCAAAACGGTTACGTACGCCGTGGACAAATATTAGCAAGTGCTGCTCAGCGCACTTCAATGCGTCTTGCTTCTTCACAGGTCTCTTTGCGTACGCAATCAATATTAAATCATTTTAATAGTACATGTTCTCGACTTCATGTAGCTTTTAAAGACGATAGTCTTTCTTGGGATACCTAAACGGAAAAATTTTGGTCTGTCTGTCTGTCTGTCTGTCTATCTGTCTGTCTGTTTGTCTGTTTGTCGGCACGTCACACGATTCAGCTAGCTGGCCAAACTTTAACCACCTGCCTTACGACCTCCAATCTTGACCAAGAAGCAAGTGTTCATACGGGTGAGCGTGGGCAATTAAAAATCAAATATTACGCATACCTGAGGCACAACATCAATACCTTAGTACTATTCACAGTGTTCCTTTAAAACAAAATCTATAGATACGTAATTATAAAGATCCTAGTGTTTATTACGCGGCGCTGCTGTGTACAAAACAAGTCTCCGCCCAGTGATTTAACTTCGACGCTGTGGCTGGCTGTGGTCTACACGGTAGCGCCATCTACAGCGCTACCGGGGAACATCAACACAAGCCGATGTTCCCCGGTAGCGCTGTAGATGGCGTCCTCTTCTGTTTTATCAATGCCAGCCAGATGCGGCTGATTCATCGTAGAAGAGCGCTGTCTCAGGCAAGGCAAAACATATATGGCCGCTTGATGAAATACGACCCACTCTACAAGACATGATCAGAGAACGCAGAGAAGAGACCGACGACCAAATTTCAGCGGAGAAACGCCGGCGTCCGTCTAAGCGCGCCCGGAAAACGTCCGAAAAACGAGCCCAGCGGCTAGCCCAGCTATTAAATTGTGGTACTCATGCCGCTCATGCAGTGCAGTCGGCACAAGACTATCGTCTTTCGACGACATTTGCAGCGAAGCACGCAGATACGCGGCCAATTTTTTCTCACATACACCTGTTCCTACGGTTTTGTGTTTGTTGGGCAAGGGACAGAAACAAATGAGAAAGACACCAGGCACCAGTAACTATTGTTAGGGGTGCGTCAATTTAACCAGAACGCGGTACTGACAAGGCAGGATATGCCAAAAATAAACCTACAAATGCGCACTAATAATCGCTCGCCTTTCTCCTTGCGCCGAAGCATTGTGCTCATGACCAACTAGTCCTACGTTCAATGCACGCTTTAAGTTGAGTTTTCTTTGTCAGGTTTTTCAGTTTCTTTTAAGGTTTCTTTATTGCGATAGCAATTACATGGACACTCCAGGCACATTTTTGCCCTCACCATTGCCTTCGAGTTCACGGCGTGATAACACCAGGCGTTGTCGTATCTTCCATGTACGTGGAGAAGCATGGGCCGCCAGCGATCGCGGCACACGCGGAGAGGAAACGCGCCGTCCATCGCGGGAAAGGCTCGGGGGGGGGGGGGGAGGGTCCCGGAGAGAGGGCTGCGTGGCTCCGGCAGCTACTGCGTACTTTGAGCGGCAGGGTGTGGTCGCACGCGTCCTATTTTAACAAGTATCAGCAGATAGATCTTGTACCTTGTACCTTCGTACATGTTGTGTTCATACCGGCAAAACTGCGTTGGAGTGATATTCAGCACGAAGGTCACTTCGCTCACTGCAGCCGTCGCGTTTCTTTATATCTGCATTTTAGCTAAGCCAGGTCGGATTCTAAGAAGTTACCTGCTAGGTTTACTTCGTACAATTTATTGCTACTGCGTTCATTGCTTTTACCTTGCGGCGAAACTGTGTATTAAAAAAAATCTCCCTTCGCGCTTTCCCTATCCTTTTTAATTATTTCTGACATCGCAAGCACTCATCAACAACTACCTCTGCCAGCAGTGCCGCAAATGAATTGTTAGAATTTTACGTCCAGAATCCAGGATATTACTGTGATGAACACCGTTCTGGAAATTGATACCCCAATGATTCGTTAATGTTCACCTAAATTAAAGACAAGTAGGAAGCACAGTTATCTGGAGCAGCCCAGCGCGTGGGTGGGGACGCTCGAGCCGTGCGCAGCTGATGGGTCCCGTTATTTACAACCTACCGTTAATGCTTGAATTATTGCGCAAGAACCTCACATGTGGTATAAATCGTACCTACAGCTTACACTGTGACCGTGCTGCTTGTTTCACACAGGCCTGAGGTTATTTTACTCTTTTAAAAGACATACCATTGTACTTTGGCTGATAAATTCTAGTCGATTATAGTGAATGATTGTCGTATTCGCTTCCGGACCCGCGGGACGTGACATGTGTGGTCATCAGCTGGTTTTACACGAGCGCTCCGTAACGTCACCTGCATCGAGCTGGACACTTAGCGCCGCGAAGTGTATCTCGGTATGTTTGCGGCGTCTCACGATGGCTTGAACGCAGCTCTATTTGACTGGTCTACTTGTCTTTCGATCGTGTCGGACAGGCGGGGGAAAGTGCGCTCAGTATTAATGGCTCCAGCTTTCGTCAGCCGTCGCAAACATATAGATCCACAATTTGCGGAGCCAGCGTCAGTCCAAGCCGGTCCAAGCCACGCTGCGGAGTGTTCGTCTGAAGCCTGCTTACGGCTGTATACATTGCCGTTGACTCCTCGAAAAGTTGCGAGGTATGAAACTGATAAGAGGACATGCACCCGTTTTGTTCTGTGTATGTGTACTTGATATAAAAGGACACTGAGCTAAGCTGAATATAAATGGCTGAAGTTTTCTCTTCCCCCCGCTTAAATATTACGGTGCGCATTAGGTTACTCATTATGAGACGCAAAAATTGTATCTTAAGAGCGTCATAATGGTATATAAAAGCGTGGGTTGTCCAGTCGCTGAAAGGCGGCACAGGCTGGCTTTGGCGAAGCCAGCGCTGGCAGTTCATTTTGCACCGAGATCATCAATAAGGAATCTATTTATGACGACTCCCGGGGGAGTGGGTTTCTGTTCGAAGCGTGCAGCGGAGTATCTGTACACCAGTCTTGCGGGCGAAGTACACGGACAATTTGAACGCGACATACCACACTGCAGCAAAGCCATCAACATCAAGTTCAATCGACAATATTATAAATACACATATTACATTCCTGAAAAATGCAGATTTATTAATTTGTATCTTTAAATCTTGCAGCACTGAGATGGAAATGGAAGAGTACGGCAATTTTTTGTACGCTTACAGCTAATTCTCCCACGAAAGCATCATTTGAGTAAATATGTCCCCGTAAGAATAAAAACAAAAACTCCTCTGTATAATATTGTGGCTTCTAGAGCCACCAGTATTTCTAACAGCAGGCAGCACTTTGCTTAAAAATCACTCACCTTGAAGTTACTCTTCCACAACCTAATTCTTCACTCGATGACAGCAAGTTACCGCAAAATGTTTCGTTGTTTCGCATAGACTTCAACAACTTGCACAGAAGGATGCAAGTGACCACAAATTATTATTACGATATCAATTATACGGGCGCTCACGGCGGGATTTCGCCGTCGCCGTGGCCGTCATGTCACGTAGAAAATCGAAATCGATAATATCACGCAGGTAAAAGCTCGCGAGCGCGGCGAGCGAATGCAGCTGTAGTATATATATAAACCGAGCCGGCAGTCTCCGTCGCACGAAGGACGCATGCGATCGCGGGAGCGGGGACGGGGCACCCGTATAGTTACCGAAGACAGGGGCGCAAAATTTGCCGTATACATTAATGTAGTAGGGCCGGGGGGGGGGCAGTGTAGAACCTTCACCCCCCCCCCCCCCCGCCCCTGATGGAGATCTCTGCGCAGGTTTACGCATGCGTTAAGATCGCGCTGCGTGCGAGGTCTGTCACCGATGGCTTTGATGACCTTGATCATACGGACGCCGTTGCGAGAGCTGGAGCGCAAACTTTATCGATAGCCGTAACTAGAAGGCTAGTATACGTACTGTGCACTTCCGCCCCTTCGCGTTGCGACGACAAATTGCACGAAAACCGCTTCGTTCTCTGGAGCGGCCGCTTTCGCTTAAACCAGCATTTTCTAGAGTTACGCGAGGTCTCCGAAACAGTTAGCTGCAAGCGTTGCTTGCTATAACACTCTAATTTATTCCTATCGCATTCAAAGCTTCTCCCTTGCGGCCATGGTGTGAGAATATTTTAAGTGATGACTCCGCGGCCGGCGCACCGTCCAGATTGTGTTCGCCGCCTTGGCTGTTTTGTTTTGGTGGCGACAGGTGGCGCTCACAGACCGTGGCTCACGCGGCTGCTTCGGCGCGTTTTCGTGGGCTCCGGAATGACAGCGACAGATAAGTTTTTTTTTGCATGTTTCGAGCTTGCTTTTATGAGTTTTATGAGTACATAAGCCACTAGACTGAAGCTTAATCGGGGTTGCAACTTTGTACTGTTTCTTGTGTGACAGTCACTTGTTTTTTTGTTTTGTTTTTTTTGGCCACTGTTGCGTCTCGGATCCGCTGGGTCTTGTTGTAGGTAGCTGGCCCCCGGTATCGGATCCATCCCTTGCAGAGAAGAGCGACGCTCGTCCGGGAAAACAGAATACAGACGTTTATTTACATTGAGAGAACAAGAGAAGAGAGTTTTTACAAAAAGTCTTCGGCTTTTAAAGCCCCGAGTCTGGCAACTTGAGGCAATCAAACCGGTGTCAGCAACACCCGCCAATAAGGTGTCCTGCCGCCACAACGCCCAGCCCCCCAGGAAGGGGGTAATGGGACGCACAACACATTCCTCAAAAGGCCAAGGACGAGAAGTCCAATTGGGGAACACCAATGCCCCACACAGGGGGATGTCCACGTACCACGCCCAGACGACTCGATATTGTCGGCGATGAGGAAGTGTCCGAAGAGGAACCGGACTGGTGCCAGGTCGGTGACCTCTGAAGACGTGGTTGTTGCTGTCGACCACACCTGCAGCCGCTAATGGCTCCGTCCAGCTGCAGAGACATGCCACGTCACTGGGAAAGGTGTCAGCAGCTCTATCCCACGCCGGCAGCATCTCGCAACAAAAGGGCTGTTCGCTGCACCCTGATTGGATTTCTGGTCACCTGAGCACGCCGCCCGCTCGTAGGCATTCCAGAAAAATGGGATTAGACCTGCGCCCCCGAAGGGCAGCGAACGCGGGAGGAACTTTTGATTGACAGGAGCATTCTCCACTGCCTCTGCCATGATAGCTTCCAAGGCCGATCGTAACACCACCACGTGGCTGAAGGGTACACATGTGCTAAGAAGTGTAGCATACTTGCAGAGTTTTGTGGTACCTTTTGGTTTTTAGTGTATGTAATCCGCCGTGTGAACGATCTAGTCATGGTCAAAAAGACCGTAAAGTGTTCAGGGTGCGGAATGGGATGGAAAATAGAGGTATCTGCAGATGACAAGGCAGATCAAGCTGACGCCAAGTGTAAGCAATGTGAGTTAGAGGCGAAAATGAAAATAATGATGGCTGCCCAGAATGAACTCATGGTAAGAATCGCCGAGCTGGAGAATGCGTTGGCGACAGAAGGAGAAAAAACGATGGCTATGGGAGAAAGGCTTAAGTCATCCGAGGAACGGTTAGCGAAGGCAGTCATGGTGAACAAGGAAGCAAGCGACGGCGGGAACACGGGGGCATCGACCCCCATAGTTGGAGACGCGAAGGGGGAAACAGGTTTGAAAAAGACAGGTGCAAGGGTCACAGGACCCAGCTTCCGCGAAGTAGTTTTGGGGGTTGGGAGGGGACAGAACAGCAGCCGTTACACGCGCTAGTAACCGAGGCAGTGGCCAGGTGCGGGACAGTCCAGTAGAAAAGTCGGAGCACGTGATAACCGCCAGGGACTCGAATTTAGTTAGATGCGCAGAAGCAGTCAAGGAAAGGGTGAGAGGCGACAAACGAGTTTTAATAGGGACGTTCCCGGGACATAGACTGGGATCAGTGATGAGACAAGTTAGCGCAAAACTCGCACTAAAGCTAATGGACGTAACCTCATGATAATTGCGGGAGGTCTAAACGACGTCGTGAATGAAGAATCTGCCGAACTAGCGACCACATTGGCGAAAGGGGTCGATGACATGCGCGCCATTTCCCCTCAGGTGCAGATAGTGGTATGCACAATACCGGAGGTACCGGTGCGTGACGGCAACCTGCAAAGAGCGGTTGTCGACGCAAACAAAGAGATATGGCAGATGAGTCGAGAGAAGGGCATCGAGGTAGTGGAAATAAACAGAGAGGTGCACAGGTGCGGTGGTTTTTAAAGACACAGAATTCACTTCGATAGGAGGCTTGCTCATGAGGTTGGTTGGCGACTTGCAGGACGCGCAGTAGCTTTTTTGGGGGGCACGCGGGCCCTTCGGTGTCCAGGGCAGCTTGTAATAAGGAAAACAACCAGGGGGACTCTTTGACAGGTAGTATAGCGAAAAACTAGAGAAAAGGTAAAAAGAAGGGAGAAGGCGCGTGTTGCAATTAGTTACATTAACATGCAGGATGGCAGAAAAAAAAGGCACTATGGTTAGAGATCGAGGGACAGTTAAACAAGGAACAGATAGGTGTTTATGCGGTTACAGAAACACACCTTAGAAACTTGGAAGAGCCACGACATATTGACAATTATATTTGGGAAGGATGCTACAGGATCATATCATAAAGGAGAGGGGGGGGTGTTGGAATGCTGATTCATAGCAGAGCAAAATGGGATAGACTGAAGCAAACGTCTTCGGAGCACCTATGGCTTTCGGGCACAGTAGGTGCAAAGAAAACATGGCTAGGTGTAGCTTACTTGTGGACGGGAAATAACTGCAGATAAAAGAATCTGGAATTGTGAAATGCATAAGCACCGATATTAAAGAATTTGGTCATGACGCCGAAATAATCCTTCTAGGGGACATGGACGCTCACATCCATGACCTTGACGGATATTCAGACTCCAATGCCAAGTTATTGCTAGATCTCTGCGAGCAACATAGTCTTGAGATAGTTAACGCGGGGCCTAAGTGTGACGGGCAGATCACGTAAGAAGTCGGAAACAGGCGATCGAGCATTGATTATTGTCTCATGACAGAATGAATCTATGACAAACTTAGCGAGATGAGAATAGACGAGGAAGGCATTAACAGTTCGGGTAGTGATCATAAACGCATAACATTACAAATGGGATGTAAAACTGAAAATAAGAACATAGAATCAAAGTTTGGCAGCTCGTATTTAAATGACAAACAAATAACAAATATAGCCGCAGGAGTCGAGGAAGAACTAGGCAAACTACCAAGCAAAGAGTGGAAGTATAGTGAGCTGTTACATGTAATCACGAAAGAAATAGAAAAAAGAGAAGAAAACTATTTGTTGGAAAGGAAAGAAAAAGCCGAAAAGTTGGTGGAACAAAGAAATCCGGGAAGCGATCGAGAAGCGACGTGAGGCATCACGGGAGGACAGACAGGCAAAAAAGGAGAAGCGGTCACAGGACGAAGTCAACCATATATATGGGAAATATATTTAAAGCAAAAATCCATTGTGCAGAAATTAGCCGAGGCAAAAATTAAAGGTGAAAGTGAACGCTGGATGACAGATATTCGCGAAAAGAAGAAGGCCGCGCCTAGGATATTTTGGAGCCACCTAAAAGCGCTAGGTAGGAAGTCTGTCACAATGCAACAACATATGGTAGATGAAGGAGGAAATCAATTGGAAGGGTATGAAGCGCTAGGTTACATCCGAAAGGTAACAGCCGATTCGTTTAAAAAGGTCGCCCAGGGGATTCCCCCGGTGAGTAAAAGTATGCAAAAGAGTGCAACCGAGGAAGATGCAGTACTTTAGAATTTCAATTGGAAGAAGGCCGAAGGAAAAATTCTTAAGCGCACTACTCCGGGCTTAGATGGGGTTCCCGTCAGCCTCATTAACGAACTAGGACATACAACTAGGAAACAGCGCAAAAACGGGACCAAGCAAGAATGACCACACAACACAAGCGCTGACGAACAACTGTGTGTACGTTTATTACACCGGAAAATATATAGTTGAAAAAGATAACAAAAGAAACAAAACTAAAACCATCACGTGCGCATAATGATGAAATGCAAGATGAATCTGCCAGGAGTCGAAAAGTTCCAAGTTAACAGCTCAAAAACATAATCTCTTTTTTCGAGGAGGGCGAGTGAAGGCTCACTGACGCACATGTTCCCTTTCTTCTTGATATGGAAGGCTTCGTTGATTTCGCGCTCGATCCTGTGACGATATCGTGAGAGCACCTCACAGTTATGGAAGGGCGGAGTGCAACCACCCGAGGAACAATGGGCTGCTAAGGTGCTGCTCGTCAAAGTCCTGAGATTGTACGCGTGCTCTCTCAGGCGGTCGTTCAAACAACGACGGGTCTGTCCAGTATAGGTGCGGCCACATGACAACGGAATGTTGTAAACGACATTGTAAACGAACTCCACGTACTGCGTCCTGTGCTTCTTGATACAATACATTATGCGCACGTGATGGTTTTAGTTTTGTTTCTTTTCTTATGTGTTTCAGCTATATATTTTCCGGCGTAATAAACTTCCACACAGTTGTTCGTCAGCGCTTGTGCTGTGTAATCATTCTTGCTTCGTCCCGTTTTTGCGCTGTTTCCCCTCAGTATCATGTACCAACTGGCCCTTCAAGACACCCTTGTGCAAGTATTTTTGCATGATAATGTATTATATTATCCCGCCTCACAATGGAACAATCGGCCTAGTATTGTAACAGCAGATGTCTTGCCGTTATGTGAATAAATATTAAACTGCTCAATGAATTATTATGAATAATTATTTAACTCATATGAAAAATGACAAGAAGCAGGACTATTGCATGACTGGAAACACCCAATAAAAAATGATATCTTTCCGCGGTGCCACTACAGCGCGAAATAACAGCTTTATCATAGAGCTCACGGAAACAATAACACACTAGCGGAAAAAAAATTTAGTGAAAGAGTACAACACTCAAAACGAAGGATCCATCTTGTTGTTCTAACCTGGCGATTCATTTCAGGTTTTCTTTTTTTCTTTTTTTCCTGTCCTACTGCAGGTCACATATTAGCACAGGTTTCTGGTCCACGTGGGATTCGATTTGAATTTTTTTTACTTTTTTGGTATTTACTGCAATACTTCTTTAAACGCGCACATGAGAATATATAAATAATAGCCTCTTCGCATGATGGATTACAATGCACAGGGATTTGAACGTAGCCTGTTTCGTTCTTGTGAACTTAACTTTCCGGTTTGCAGGTGTATGAACAATAACTGCGCTGAGTTCATGCATATTGCAGTGGTACCGGCCGACCCTATAGGCACAAATTGAATTTGTTGTTTAATATGTACTTATATTTTGCAGCTTCTCTTTGCGTCGATGAGAAACGACTAGAGATGCAGGGCTTCGTAGAAAATAGGTGACATTTTCAAGAGCGCAAGATTTCACAGTAAGGCGTGCTACTTCATAATGCCCAAATCAACGCATAAAGTTTTGCATACTTCATCAAGGATAATGTGGGCATAGTTTGTGCGCTACGTTTCATGAGACAGTGCGTAAAGCACACGCACATAAACTAAGCTTTTTGTGGCCCGTTGTTCGTTAAATGGACATAAATTTCAATAGGCAAGATTTTAAATAGAGATATGAAAGTCCTCAATATTGACATTTATTTCATTAATCCCTGCAAATAATGCAGGATTGAAATGAAAATTGAAACGTACAGCGGAGTTTTGTATGCCTAAAGCTAATTCTACGCCCAAAGCGCCGATAAGTTAAACATAACTACCGTTAATATAAAAAGAAATAAGGAGACCCATTGTGCAAGGTAAGTGTTTAAGGCGTGGCGCTGTTGAGCACGCATATGCGAGTTCAACAAAATAACGTTCCTTAGAGAGGGCCGATGATAAATTAACCTCTGAGAAGGAGAAGTACTAATGAAGGTCTGTCGTAGCACAGGTTAAGAGGTTAGCAGCATTTTTTTTTTGTATCATTCGTACAGTGGGAGCGTCGAGAGCATTGCGATTGTTGTAATATACACCAAATCCTATAGGCAAAAGAGAGCCTGAAAGGTTTGTGGTTAACTATTTTGGATAATAATATGGCTTTCAGAGCTACCAGTATCTCTAAGGACTGACATCCCCTTGCTTATGAATCAGCCCCCCTTGTAGTAACTCTGACAACCTATACCGCTTAACTCGATGACATCCGGGGACGGCAAAGTGTTTCCTTGTTTCGCACACACTTCAACAGCTTGCACAGGAAGATACAAGTGACCAGAAAAAAATTCTATCATTCAGATATGAAGGCGATTTTACTGTTGCTGTCATGTTGCCTAGAAAATCAACATCGCTTATATCGCGCAGTGCATCGCATGCTCTGCGCGCTAGTAACAGCTCGCGAGCACTGTGAGTGAATGCAGCTGAAGCCTAGACGACACGAGCCGGCCGTCTCTTTCGCACGCAGTGTGCATGCGACAACAAGAAGTGTGCGTGCGAGGCCTATCACAGATAGCTCTGAATTCAGCTTTGATCATAAGGAAACGGATGCGAGAGCTGGTGGACACGCTATCCCGACTGCCAAGCAGTAGACGGTTGATACACGTGCTGTGCTTCCGCCCCTTCGTGCTGCGACGACAAATTGTGCGAAAACCTCTTCGTTACCTGGAGCGGCCGTATTTGCTTAAAGCAGCATTTTGTAGAATTGCGTGAGATCACAGTCATCCTTGCTTCGTATAAAACTTCAATTTATTGCTATTGCAATCAGAGCTTCACCGTTACGGTGAAACTGATTTGTTCCAATACATATGTAGTTTCTACCTTGCGTCAGGGTAGAAACTAAGAACGGTCCAGTATGGAGTAGGCTACGTTATGATCAACGTAGCTTCCCTTTAAATTCTGTTTCTGAAGCTGATTCAGAGCAACGGGTAGATGATTGACATCGGGCACGCCATGCGAACGGCAGTAGGTACATCATACACCATAGCTGGGTCTTGCCAATTCCAAGAATATGTCAAATGATTAGTGACAGGTGTGCAGTAAAAGGGGAAGGTACACCTGCATGGTAAATACGTTCAAGAGAGAATAAAACATTAGGTCACCGGTGCCTAACCCAGACCACTCGCAGTAGTTCCCCAAATGTGGCCATGACTCCTGCTTGTTTTATCACACGCTCTGGCTGTGCGCAGGCCTTCACGCCTCTCCACCAATCACGAAGGAGCAACGGGAGGAATCCCTCAAGACCAGCAATCTCCACACTCAACTCCAGGCCATCCAGAGGGCCCACGACATCGCGGCAGGACTTCGTCTTCCCGTCCCATCGAGGGCGGAGCCACCCACTTGACAGGCTTCCGGCTCCCCTAGATCTCATTTCTTCAGGATTCCAATAAAGCTTTCATTAAGTCATGTCTGAAATTTCGCATACGAAGAATCATATTGTAATGCGCTGCAATGACGAATTACGCATTTCAAGGAACACAGCGGTGCAGCTCAAGTGCGGCAGTGCCAGCGATAAAACCGAGCCGCCGCTGACAGCGGCAGCAAATTTCCTTCGAGTGGCAGCTCTAATGAGGTTCATGTGCGCGACTGCGTTAAACGCCCCGGTTGTTGCCCCTACCAACGCTGACAAACATCCTTCGGGTGAACAACAGGGCAGCGAGCGACCGGGAGGCCACCGCCCGGTATCGCGGTGAGGCTACCGCCGGAAACGGCGGCCAATTAAGCATGAAATGCTTTTAAATCCCGTTGTCGGCTGCTTTCAAGCAACCTCGAGCCAAATGTCAGTGCCTTTATCCCGGCACTTCAAGTGAAACATCCTGGGGCTCATTCTTGAAGAAACGAGATTACATGCATCCGGGAACCTAACCGAAGTTCGTAACAGCGCGGTCTCTCGCATGGGCCCTTCCTACGGTACCCCATCACTTAAGCTGGTTAGCGCCCTCAGAAGCTTGATATAATGATATGGAACTCAAAATCTTAGTTCACAATATTACTGAAGACGTAAGGTCTCGTACTCTGACTTTTTATCTGCAATTTTCAATACTGACGTCCCCAAAGAAATGTAATAGATACGTTCCAAAGGCAGGTACACGCGACCGTAAACTTGAATTTCATTTTTTTAGCGCCGGGACCGGCTTATCTCTGCTCGGAGGCCGGCGTGGGTCACTCACGCTACCTTCGAATGATGGCACCACGCTGCGTGACCACGTGGCGCGTATTGTGTTCGGGCGTGAAGGGACTTGCTTACTTGCACGAGGTGAAGTTCAAACAGGGGGGACGTACACCTTTGTCGGAGACCTAGCCGGGCTCCTAATAAGGGAGATTAACGTTCTTTTCGTCTTCTTCAACCTCTACCCCTCCCCACCCCCCTTGTTCAGCGTCCTTGTCGCGAAACTTGCTTGACCAGGCAGATAAGGGTAGCCGGCCCAACGTCGATGTTGCTGTAAAGGTTTTCTTCGCTCCGGCCAGCGGAGTTCTGCAAGAAGTGTCGGTGTGTGGACATGAGTTGCGGGAAGTCAACATCGTGTGCGAGACGGATACACGGCAAGATTCCGGCACTGTTTTCGGCAGAGATCACCGCAGCCAGTGGCCCATGCTTCCATATTGGACTCGCTCGCTTCATATAAGACCACGTGTTTGTTAAAACTTGTTGTTGGGCTAGTTGGTAACTCGTCATATTAAAAGTAAAATTTAGCGCAACTTGAAAAAACCCTCGAAACACTCACACATTCACACACGCTTTCACTCAGGATACACGCACCACACACAGCGCTCACTACGAACTGTTTATTGTGCGTGACTGACCTTCTTCTATACGTACAGGAAGATGCGCAAAAAAAAAAACAATGATCAACAATAGTGCGCATGTGCAAAGAATCAACAAGCGATACAGGAACCAGCCACCACCCAACAAAGTTACAGAAGAAATCCCCATCTCCCGCTAAAGGGAACCATGTGTGGATGCGAAGCAGCGGGGAGATAATTAGCTTGAGCGGGAGGAACGTCGCCGCTCTCATTTCACGGCAGTGGTCCGGGCGCTCATCGCGGCGCTGCACAGGAGAGACAATGAGGCGCGCGCGCTCCGTCATTTTCATACCGCGGAACTACCGTGGCGCCCCCCAGCGGAATATGATTCGCAGAGGATTCCTAGAGAAAAGGACGGGGGGGGGGGGGGGGGGACCGTAGAAGAGGAGAGAGAGGGGGAGGGGACGTGCATGCCCTGTGGGGATGTGGGACGCGGGAGCCGCTCCGTGGAGTAGAGGATTCTTAGAGGAGAGAGGGGGAGAGGACGCGCATGCGCTGTGGGCGCCGCTCCTTAGAGTAGATGATTTCTAGAGTAGAGGAAGGGGGGTGAGCGTAGGAGAGGGGAGGCGCATGCGCTGTGGGGGGTGTGGGACGCGGGGGCCGCTCCGTAGAGTAGAGGATTCCTAGAGGAGAGAAAGGGGGGTGAGCGTAGGAGAAAGAGGGGGGAGGGGACGCGCATGCGCTGTGGGACGCGGGAAGGAGGGACGGACTAAGCCCCCCTCCAAACACATGCAAGCAAGATTAAGGAATGGGGTCAACCTGGGCGACAGACACCACCTGCCTAGCCATTGCTAAGCAGCCTCTCTGTGCTCTCGACGACGTGAACAGCGCGTGAGACAGACAAGGACAGAATAACCGACGAGGACTAGCGCTGACTTCCAACTGAAATCTCACGCGCTGTTCACGTCGTCATGGAATACCAACTAGCCCGGTCACATACCTTGCCTCTGTGCTCTCGGCCATGACTCAAGGAATGGGGTCAACCTGGGCGACAGACACCACCTGCGTAGCATTGATAAGCAGCCTCTCTGTGTTCTTGGCCACGACTCTGATGACTGTGTTAGGGTTGACGGCCTTCATATTACTACAGTGTTCTGGTTCGCATAATGGGTGCTTCCCTACTTCACGAAAGTGGCCGGACGCGGGACGGGGGACGGGGGGACGGCGGACGGGGGACGGCGGACGGGGGGACGCGGGAGGGACAGAGCCCCGAGCATAAGATGCTTCGCATCTAAAAAAAGAAAGAGATAAAGCCGCTAGGAGCACTAACACCTTGCCTCGAGAAAATCAAATGCGCATGCCCAAGCACATGCGCACTATTGTTGATCATTGGTTTTTTTTTTTGCGCATCTTCCTGTACGTATAAAAAAAATTACACCATCTCCCGCTAAAGGGAACCATGTGTAGATGTGAAGCAGCGGGCGCTAACGCTTACACTGGCGGTGGCGTTGACGCTGGCGCTATCGCAGCGTTGCGCAGGAGAGAAAACTGAGGAGGCGCAAAGCACGCAGTGATGGAGCGGTGTTTCCTACTGGAACATGCCAATCGCTGCTAATGGGCAATGAGAGACAGAAGACTCCGACTGGACACAGAGACCCGCAGTCGGCTTTTAGTTAACGCGCACGCTGCGAATTTTTATTGTTCAACAACGCACAGGAGAAATCTCCCGCCGGCACCACCTTGCAGGTCAAGATCCATTGCCATATATACGGGATGGACAGTGAACGGTTGTGCAGCGCGAGCAGTCGGTTTTTTCAACCAAGAAACTCGCTAGCAGACGCTGCCTGCGTCGGCGTCGCGAGGCGAGAGAGGGGGGACGCGCATGCGCAGTGGGGGTGTGGACGCTGTGGGCAGGGATGCCTGGAGGAGGAGAGAGGGGGGAACGTATTAGAGGAGAGAGAGGGGGGGACGCGCATGCGCAGTGGGAGCACGGGGAGGGATGCCTAGAGGGAGAGAGGGGGGGAGCGTAGGAGGGAGAGAGGAGGGGAGGCGCATGCGCAGTGAGGGTGTGGTTGCCGCGTGGAGGGATGCCTAGAGGAGAGAGAGAGGGGGAGAGGAGGTTTTTTATTTTTATTTTTTTTAAAGGGTTTGCGCATGCGCAGTAAGTGAGGCCTCGAGGCACACCACCAACACCACCACCACCACCACCACCACCACCACCGGATTAAGCTTCGCCATAAGATGCTTCACATCTAAAAGGTCAGTCATAAGAGAGTCTGACTGTCAGAAAACGCACTGAATCGTACACTTCACGCATGAATCCTTGCAAATAGGGGGGCGGGGCGAGACCCAGTTAGCAGACACTACTAAACTTGGCAAGGCCTCGGCGAGATTCACTTGCATGATCGAAGTAGCGGATGAGCACAGTCCCGAAAATAGAAGAGACGAGACACCAAGTGGTTGCTTTAAAGACTCACCAATAGCGCGTCATGCGGGTATTAAATGGGTACTAGCGAATGACCTTTAAAGAAACATTACCATGTAAAAATCTAAGCACTCTGCTCTTGAGCAAGACGAACAAAGAAACAATGACACAAGTAGCAGCAAGGAAACCAGAAGAGCGCTAACTGCAAACTCGCTTGTACGCATTCCTAGTTCTAAATAAAACGGGCCGAAATAGCCGGGTCTCAAACCAAGATCTGATGCCGTTGTGCAGACCGCATAGTCAGCGAAACAAAGAGGTGGGCTTTACGGTTATGTAGATCCAAATATTATCGGGTGTTTTACGTCCCAAAACCACAATATGATTACGAGGGACGCCATTATGGAGGACTCCGGAAATTTCGACCATCTGGTAATCACTGACATCGCACAGTATACGGGCCTCTAGCATTTCGCCTCCATCGAAATGCGACCGCCGCTGCCGGGATCGAGCACGCGGCTTTCGGGTCAGAACCCGAGCGCTGTAACCGCTACACCACCGCGGTGGGTGGTCGTATAGCTGAATATAATTGCTTTCATTACGCTTTCACGAACAGTTAGCAAAGAGGCGAACACGAGATGTGTAGCATGCCATTTGCATAATGAAACACCTTATTTCGGACGTGTTTTATTATGTGCTCTAGAAACGTGAACAGCGTTGTTTAAATTAAAGCGTGTTATTTAAAATGCTTAAATTCAGAACATCATTGAGCAATCTCGTCCCTGTAATCAATTTCAGCCTTTAGTTCTGCTCCTTCTTGAGCTCTGAAAAAGATTGTCACTGGCAGTGAATATGGCACGGCCTGCTGCCTTAAATCTATAGCGCAAAAAAAAATTCCCCATCTCCCGCTAAAGGGAACCATGGTGGGGATGCGAAGCAGCGGGGAGATAATTAGCTTGAGCGGGAGGAGCGTCGCCGCTCTCATTTCACGGCAGTGGTCCGGGCGCTCATTGCGGCGCTGCACAGGAGAGAGAATGAGGCGCGCGCTCCGTCATTTTCATACCGCGGAACTACCGTGGCGCCCCCCAGCGGAGTATGCAGCTGTCACACCACCTGTCGTGCGCGCCGCTCCGTAGAGTATTCCTAGGTGAAAGGACGGGGGGGGGCTGTAGAAGAGGAGAGGACGTGCATGCCCTGTGGAGGTGTGGGACGCGGGAGCCGCTCCGTGGAGTAGAGTATTCTTAGAGGAGAGAGGGGGAGAGGACGCGCATGCCCATGTGGGACGCGGGGGCCACTCCGTAGAGCAGAAGATTCCTAGAGGAGAGAAAGTGGGTGAGCGTGGGAGAGAGAGGGGGAGCGGAGGCGCATGCGCTGCGGTGGTGTGGGACGCTGGAAGGAGGGACGGACTAAGCCCCCTCCAAACACATGCAAGCAAGGTGAAGGAATGGGGTCAACCTGGGCGACAGACACCACCTGCCTAGCCATTGCCAAGCAGCCTCTCTGTGCTCTCGGCCATGACTCAAGGAATGGGGTCAACCTGGGCGACAGACACCACCTGCCTAGCCATTGCTAAGCAGCCTCTCAGTGCTCTCGGCCATGACTCTGGTGACAGTGGTAGGGTTGACGGCCTTCATATTACTACAGTGTTCTGGTTCGCATAATGGGTGCTTCCCTACTTCATGAAAGTGGCCGGACGCGGGACGCCGGACGCCGGACGGACATAGCCGCGAGCATAAGATGCTTCGCATCTAAAAAAAACTTCGCCATCTCCCGCTAAAGGGAACCATGTGTGGATGCGAAGCAGCGGGGAGATAATTAACTTGAGCGGGAGGAACGTCGCCGCTCTCATATCACGGCAGCGGTTAGGGCGCTCATCGCGGCGCTGCACAGGAGAGAGAAGGAGGCGCGCGCGCTCCGTCATTTTCACACCGCGGAACTACCGTGGCGCTCCCAGCGGAGGGTATGCAGCTGTCACACCACCTGTCGTGCGCGCCGCTCCGTATAGGATTCCTAGAGGAAAGGACGGGGGGAGACCGTAGGAGAGGGGGGAGGGGACATGCATGCGCTGTTGGGGTGTGGGACCCGGGAGCCGCTCCGTAGAGTAGAGGATTCCTAGAGGAGAGAGGAGGAGCGGACGCGCGTGCGCTGTGGGACGCGGGAGCCGCTCCGTAGAGTAGAGGATTCCTAGAGAAGAGAGGGGGGAGGGGACGCGCATGCTCTGTGGGCATGTAGGACGCGGGCGCCGCTCCGTACAGTAGATGATTCCTAGAGGAGAGAGTGGGGTTGAGCGTAGGAGAGGATAGGGGAGGGGACGCGCATGCGCTGTAGGGGGGTGTGGGACGCCCGTAGGGTAGAGTATTCCTAGAGGAGAAAAAGGGGGTGAGCGTAGGAGAGAGAGGGGGGAGGGGACGCGCATGCGCTGTGGTGGTGTGGGACGTGGGACGGACTAAGCCCCCTCCAAACACATGCAAGCAAGATCAAGGAATGGGGTCAACCTTGGCGACAGACACCACCTGCCTAGCCATTGCTAAGCAGCCTCTCTGTGCTCACGGCCATGACTCTGATGACTGTGATAGTGGTTGACGGCCTTCATATTACTACAGTGTTCTGGTTCGCATTATGGGTGCTTCCATACTTCATGAAAGTGGCCGGACGCGGGACGCGGGAGGGACGGACAGAGCCCCGAGCATAAGACGCTTCGCATCTAAAAGTCATTTGTAAAGTGACACCAACAAATATCAGGGACGTCAAGTCTGTCTCTGCATATTCTCAAACCTTTAAACCGTGCTCATTGCCCAATTAGCATATTTAGACGCCGGATTCAATTCTACGCATCTACCACGCAATATTACATTCGTTAATACTTCTAGGGTTCTTTTTTTTTTGCTTTTTTTTTTTTGCAGGAACAGTTTAAAGAACTGGTGTTTCTCTGTGGTAGAACACCTACTTGCCACGCAGCAATCTTGGGTTCGAATCCCATTCTAAAAGAAGCTTTTATATATATTTATTTATTTCTCAGTTATTTATTTATTCATTTACTTATTTATTTGCATCTCTATATAACGTTAGCTCCCGGAAAACGCCGATTTCTCGCTCAACAGCCAACGACGCTGTAATAAAACAATAGATGTCTTTATGCAGCTGTCTTTTATGCAGGACACGGCGCTACAATATATACTAATGGGGTTTTCGGAATATATAATTTGTATTCAGATATCAATGCACCAATATCGCACCGCATACAAGGAAATAGTTTACCGACATTACAAATGCAAGTCCTAATCGTTTAATAGTCTGTAGGTGCCAAACACCATGACGTACGCACATGAACTAGACGTCTGGAGCCCGTGTTACTGTGTACTTAGCGCCAACGTGTGGAAGGATGACAAGGAAATATAAGTCAATGTTTCAGGAAGGGAAAAAAAATTAACCGAGAATTACGATACTGCCTAATGCGAATTCTGAGCCCGGCTGTTTTTCTTGAGCTTCGGAGGGGTGAACTCCCGGGTCTTCTCGGCGACCACGCTTTGCTTCTGCTTCGGTGACGCGCACCTCTGGATTCTGGCGTTGGCGGCGTTGATCTTCTGCTCGGGCAGCTGGTTTAGCAGCAGCGGCAAGCCACGCACTTTCACCAGCTGCGTCGCTCATTGTTCAGAAAGAACTGGCTGAGACTATTTGGTGTATAAATACAAGGTTTACATTAAGAAGAGAAAGGCCGTGAGTAGCGTGACTGGCGCGGACAATTTCGTGTAGTCCATTTCACATCAACCGCCACAGAAGGAGCGTAGCGCGACTGCCCTGGTAATCGGAAGACCGCGCAAGGCAGCGCGTGGGCGACAACGGCCGCCGCAGCCAGTCATCTGTTTTTTTTTTCATTATTCAAATAGATAAATAAATAAAGGAGTTGTTGTCACCATTGCTTGGTGACGGCTACCCCTTCCACTAAATGACATTCATATAGCTCTTTAATCTGAAGGCGTTTCAAGCAATCTGTTCATGCTGCACTTTATTTCCGTATATGGTATCGGTGGACGCCCTCTCCGCGTACCTTGGTGATGAAGCGGGTGGCCGCCGCGGAACCTATCGTATCGACACTGTCCATCCCTCCTCCTCGCGCTCTCCTCGCTATCACCGTCTTTCACCCGCGTTCGCTTTGTCGGTTGCGACGACACCGACGCCCCTCAACGCAGGAACTGGCGCCTAATAGCTGTACTCTCAACCTAAAACTAAGTATTCGCCATGAGATCGGGTTCCAGCACAGTTGCCGTTATGTGAATAGGAGGCGGTCTCCGGGGCGTATACACCAATATGCAGTGGTGCTTCGCTTTAGGTGGTTAGAGTCGATTGTCGGCGAATAAAGCGTGTTGGCTGCGGTCTAATAATCATATATACGTTTTTCATTGCCACATTAGTGAACGAAGCCGGACAAACGTTCCTATTACGTGTGAGAGAAGCGCAATCTGCATGCCAATCAATGGGCCGCTGGCCTTCGGTAATAGTCGTGTTTTACACGGTCTCGATGTTTTTCCGTGCTTTATTTGTGCGAACTTAATTTATGTGCTGCCTTTACTATACAGTATATTTTTGTTGTGCGATTGAGACAATTCAGTATTTACTGCTTGATTCAGCGGCTGCATAAAAAAAAAACATGGCTGATCCTTCCGTCACAGGAATCGGTATAACACGAAAGTGAAAAGTGTCTTCAAAGAAGTAGGGCTTATTGTGTAGTGATAATGAGAGTTCGTACAATGTCTATTGCTGTTTTACACCTATAGCACCATTTGACGTGGACGCACCCACGTCGACGCCTAGTGGCACATCCCCATCGCGACGACTAACGCCCATGATCATTATTTAACCGCTGTACTAGCTAAACTTTTGAACATATACCTGGACACAGCGTGTCAAGAATCGCGCACAAAGATGACATCAACAAGCACGTAATAAACACTGGTACTGTGCACTTGGTCACAGCGTCGTCACTGAAGGAGAGAAACGGCATGGCGTGCACTTCTGAGGGATGCGGTAACCTACGCCTGTGCTCCTGCATACACTACCACACGGCGCTTCATCAACACGGGAGGCAGAGCTTCAGCCGCGAACGCGCGCAGGAGTTCGGCGTCCCCCCTGGCCTCCGTCTCGCTCCACCAAGGCACCACATTCGTCCGTCGACATCATTGCCTTTCTGCACCGCTTACTGCAGCAGTTTAATTGGTCGGTGCTGTCGCATTTGAAGTAGTCGGCTGCGAAACACCGTTGGTGCATGTGGAAGCGCACTACTCGACAACGAGCCGTCACACGCTAACACGAAGCAAAAGGCTAGAGTGACACATAACCACATAACTGCGTCTAGGGCGACTCCTCGATGCTAGCGCGGGCAGCGTTTGTTGCTGCTATCGAGACGCTTTCACCATGACCTCCGAGATTGCGCGCCGGCACGCAATCTCGGACGCCATGATATCGGTGCTAGTGTCGTGCCGCATTACTTCCCTTCATCGCTCACAGACGGCGGCATCGCACGCCACCGCCACTGCCGCCAACAGAGCACCGAGCGAGAAAGATTGCGTTCGTAACGCAATCACGAGAGAGGCGCGTTGGTAACATGTTCTACGTCTACTTCTTTAGCTCAGTCGATAGAGCGTCGGGCGCTTACCGTCGCGGGCGAAGGAGTCATAGGTTAGATTCCCGGCGGGGGAACATTATCATAATAATTTTTCTTTCTCATTTGATAGCGTAAATTATATCAACGTCATATCCGTAACGGATATGCTTGGTGAACCCCGGCATAAAACACTTTCGTGTTGAAAAAAGATTGCGTTTCTGGATAATTTGTTGTGCCTTCTGCTGTTATGTTTGTATGAATACGTATACCGCTATAGAAATGCGTGGCTTGAGGTCTTTTTTTACCGCTAAATGACCTGTTTTAAGGGCGTAGTACTTGTGGGACCCGGCTTGTCGTCCATCCATCTCATGTGGCGTGACCAAGCTCGCAATCAAACGCTCAGTACAGGATTAAAACAAGGCTAGCAATGCTCAAAACCGGGTTACAATAGAAATAGCCAGGAAGTAAGTGGTGTAGTTAACTTAAAATCGTTAGAACGATTCGGAAAGCTGCGGCTGACTTCGGCGCCGCGCAAACAGGGCGCCACCACCTCGACAGGCGCGTGATTCCTCCTCACACCCGCACTCCTCTAGCGCCCAAACAGCGCGCACCCTCTGGTAACCACTCCTGGAAAGGCAGCGTCGACACCACTCAAATCGCGAGCTCTAGGCTTAGCGAACAGCCGCTGCTCGAGAAGCGCGACAAGCCTAGCGACATCAGGCTGTGCCTCGCCAAGTGAAGGCTCATTGAGGTGCTGCAGAACGTAAGCGGCGAAAACAGAAGCCCAAAATCGTTAAAGCTGAGACCGCTACGGCTCGTCAGCGTAGGCAAGACAATCTTAAACTCAACGCAAAGCAAGCGCAACTGGAACGTCTACATCGCCAGAATAATCCAGCCGTGGTGCGTGAGAAACAGCTGCCGCACAACGTCAATAGCGCCACAACAACCCAACCATCTCTCCCGTGCGCGAAAATGCAACCACAACATAACAGCATCTAATCGTCATTAGACATTACCGCACATCACCCGACGTTAAAACCGCACGATACAATAATACCCAGATTGCAATAACAGAAGTCATAGCAACAGTAACAATAGCAACAAAACAATAGCAACAGCGTAACGGGAATCACCGGGTGTCCACGCTACGCATTTCCTCAGGTTTCACAGTGAAGCTGCAGCATTCTTTCCCTGCACCTTTGTTTACCAGCCACCATCGTCTCATTGTTTAGGTCGAAGCTATGCCCTATCGTCCAGCAATGTTAACAAAGCAGTGCCTTAGAACACGTTGTATGGATGGCTCTGGCGAAATTGTCTTTGTGTTCTATAAGCTTCGTTGACCTTTTACCGACCGTTTCGCCGATGTAAGTCACGCCGAAATTCCCCGCATTGTACTTTGCAGATGACCCTGTCCTGATCATCGGCAGGTGTGCGGCGTTTGGGCTTCGTGAACACATGTCCCAAGGTATACCCAAAAGTCGCGGACGATTAGATCGCGATCAACTACAAAGTACAATGAAGAAATTGATTCGCGAGTTACATTGCTGAAACGGACAGGTAAAGGTCAACAAAGCCTAAAGAACACAAAGACGATAGTGTTTAGGCCACCCGTGCAACGTGTTCTAAGACGGAGTTTATTGAACACTGCTGTATGTTAATGCATAGCTTCAACCTTTAGAATTCGATGACGCTGCCTCGGGTGCAAATGTTAGGGGAAAAAAAACTTCTGGAATCATGGTTCCTTTGTTGCGTCGTATCGGCTTCCAACAACTGCGATCCCTTACAAGATTTTTACAGGGAAATATGTGACTAGTGGACTTGTCGAACTCTGCTGATTCGTTGCCAGTGCATACTGAAAATACCGCCTGCATAGGTGGCGAAGCCTTCATGTCGTTTGGTTAATAATTGTTTTGTTAAGTCGGAGTAAACCTTTTACAATCAAGCTGCGTATCCCGAGTTCGTAGATGTGGGGGTTACACACCATGTGGACATGCACTGTACTGTGTGAACTTGCACATCAGTGAACCATACCTGCTGCTTCATGCAAAATAAACAATGAAGTACACTACTACATGCTTCTATAAACGAAACATTGGCATATATATTCAGGAACATAATTGACAAAGGTTCCGCAAGCCGGCTTATGAAATATGTGCATGACCCATCGACAGCTCCACTTCGCTTCTTTCTCTGTGTCTGAAAAGGAAGTGAAAGAAAACACTTGCAGGAACAAAGATGTTTAGAACCCATGCTTATTTAAACGTTGTCATGCTGTATGTGTACATGGCCTCACTTAGCATGGACGGCACTTTACAGATATTTTGGAACTCGTTCTGATCATATGCAGAACAGCATGATTTCACAAAGAATTATTGTTATAGTACTCAAGAACTCAGGGATTAACGCACTACATTCTAACTGCAAGAGACTTTAGGTATTTGCATAACCAATTCTTTACAATTATTGCCATAATGTGGCAGCAAAAGTCTTTTACCACTTACATTTTTTGTAACTACTTAATGCAGCCGATAAAGCCGTGAAGTGAAGAATTTCGCAAGTATGAAATGGAATCCGCCCGCCCAAGACGAGGTGAATTTCAGACCACTGCGAAGGCCTACATGTAGCAATGGACATAACTAGGCTGAAGATGACAATGATTAAATCATAAACGTAGAGGGTCAGCCTTCAATTGAGAATCAAGGCTTGCTGTCGATCGATTTTGAATTGTATCACAACGCTACATGATAGTTTTACATCTTGACACGACAGAAGAAGAGCTGAAAATGGGAGCTTGAATGAGTGTCAGACCATTTAACAATTCGTGTTGCTGTAGCCACTGTTTCAACAAGACGATTTGTCGAAGTTGTGGCAGTAACATTGTTGTGATTCTCTGCTACGATAAAGACAAGTCCTATTGTCGAACCGCTATATAATATACCTCCAAAAACACTCGTTGTTCAACGACTTGCTCATCAGCCGTGCATCTTGTTACATTCATTACAACGTTCCAACTCTACCAAATGCTACTGTGACAATGGTAGTGTGTTCAATACTTGAGCTGCAGTGTCACAAGCAAGCGACCAGCTATTGAACCCTTTAATAATTACAGATCCATGAAAACTACAAACATTGAGGCCAGCTCAATGCAACGCACAAGAAATAAGAAAATTGAAAGAGGTAAACTTAAATAAACAAACAAAAGAAAAGTTGACAAAGATGAACATCTCCACAATAGAAATCATTGAAGGACAGATGGATGATTGGCAGTGGAAAGTAGGGAGAGGAGCCAGAAACCAATAAAAGGAATAACAAAGGTTCTTACTGAATACATAATCATGAAACGCCGCCACGAAGCAAGGCGAAAACAAGAGGGAGCACACGAAACGTAAGCGCCGAACTCTCAACCGAACTTTTATTCACATGCGCAGAAAATGAGTATATACACACACGGGGCTTTATTATTTTTCGCACGATTTCTCCTGAATAGCGCGGAAAGTTTAGGTATGAGTTGATGAGTTTTGTTGATGATAGAAATTTAAATCAGTTAGGTAAGGCGCATTAAGCTGAAATGAAATTGAGCTTGGTCACTTGCATGTCGCTGCTGCGCTATAAAGGAAACACCCATAGCATGCATCCATCTGCAGATGTGAAACTGTGTCATGCAAGATAGTTATCCTAAGTTATTTTTTGAGGAATTATCGCAAAACATTTCTTTCTTTAATCTGAAGGTGGGAGTGTCTCACGGCAGCAATAGTTTATTTCCATTTCAAGTTATATATTGCCAGCCATGAAGAAACATTGCAAAATGCTAAAGTTTTAATTTTAACATTTGTGAAAAGACCAATTCTTTCGCATCGAGTACCAACAATATTTGCTTGCCTGTTGATTGCCTCAAGTTCATTGCTTTTGTTCCCTGTGCTGTTAAGACAGTTGTACGGATGTTGTTGCTTTATTTTGTGTTTCATCTATTTTATGCTCCTGTTTTCCTGTTTTTGCTTAAGGGGCCCTGCAACACTTTCACAAGTAGCCATGCCATGGCTTCACTAAAGGAGCTTATTGCCTCACGAATCGACCACCGCAAAAATGTCTAGTACGAGTGGAGTTGCAGAGATTTGTCACACGCTGTAATTCCTTCCTTTCTTCTATCTACCCGACGAGAGCGCTGGAAGCTAAGCAGTGAATGGAAGGTACGTCACGCGCACCTCGTGACATTGAGCATTTTTTTTTCGAACGCGCGGCTGACTTTGTTTGATCGCGCGCACCCGCTCAGGCACGTGGCGGCCTCCCGCGGCGGCCGCAGTAACGACGGAGCCTGCCATGCTCAATGCCGCCAATGGCGTAGAACATCAGTATAGACTGTTTACGGATGGGTCTGAGTGCCGCCATATTGGGCTTTTAACCCTTTGTGTTTTGCATCTTTAACGACCAAACGAACAGCGTTGCGGTAGACGGATACGCATGAAAATGGTTGGGTTGGTGCTTACGATGTTTCATGGCCTTATTAATTCACGTCGCAATATACAAAAACAAGAAAACATCGGCAGTCCAGGATGGTGGCGCCCAGATACCTTACAGAAAATAGTCTATATGACGCAGTGATTTTGAGTATATAGCATCATTTGTCGAGAGAAGAGGAAGAGATTTTTATCTGACTTTACGGCAAATTCTGGGCCGTGTGCTGCGCTATAATATTCCGCGCCTGCGTTCTATTTATTCCCGTGTGCCCCGTTCATCTCCCGAAAAAAGCGTCGCCCTAAAAACAAAGCATTCGTTACCAATACAAGCAAGCATGTGTCGAAGATAGCCGCTTCGTACTAGCACGCGTGGCACTGCCCTCCCGTGAAGAAAGATCATCCTGATATTTAAAAAAAAAAGGTCGCAGTTTCGCCACAAGGGCGAAGCAATGAATGCGATAGCAAGAAATTAGAATGTCACACGAAGGACAAGCAACTCGATACTTGCAGCGCGCCGCTGCCGCACAAAGAAGGACGCTCAAGAAGAACGCATAGGTATACACAGGACAAGCGTGAGCTAACAACTGTCATAGTTGTTACGTCTTTTGTGTTTGAGCAACGCGCCGCAAGTGTCCACAGTGCAGAAACCGATGCTGTTTGATATTTCTTTTTCATTTAAACTGCAGCACGTGGAATGACCCCTCTGCGTCTCTTGCCACGCGGTGGCGTCTGACGCCAAATGCGCGCGGGGTTCTTTTTTTTGCCCTTCTACAACGTGAGTGCGTACAGAAGGGAGCCACTCCCCCCTTAATTCGTTTGACGTATATGCCCCAAGAAGAAGAAGGATATCACGTTCTCTTACAAGCTTTGATGATCCACCTTCGGAAAAATCCTGTATCCGCCCCAGGTGTTTTCTTGAATGTCACAGTTGCTTCAAGTGTGTGACACTTTTCGCATCAAAGGAAAAAAAATGCTGTTCCAGAAAATGGTCTAGATTAGACCGTGGGTGTGCTATCTTCAGTTACGGTGTAGTGGTTTTGAAAACATTCAGTCCGTGGCGCAAAATTGTCTTCCTGCAACCGCTTTGCATTGTTAGGCGTCAGTATACGCCCCAAAATGAACACTGTGAACGCGAACATCATTCGCGCAGTCTTACTTAGTTACATATGTCGAAACAACACTGCATAAAACGTCAGCAAATCGGCACCTCCTTCTTGGAGCAACTAAGACTTTTCATGTTCACTTTTTACGTGCGTGAGGCACATAAATTTTTGAAATTTTAATCGTACAGCGATTCGATGTATGATTTACCTTGGAACCTACAACAGCGAAATGTTTTTTTTTTCTAATTCAAAAAAGAAAAAAAAAGAGTGGACCAGCCTTCACTTACAGTTAGATGCGCAATGCATGAGGTCGCCTAGGCTACCGCTCATGATATCTGCATTGAAATGAGTCAAGAATACTTACTTACTTACCATCATCACTGCGCCTAGTCATGTTTTCCCAACGATCCTGCACTACATGCTGGATTAGATATTCAGAATCAGAAAGCTCACACAGCTTTATTTGGAACAATGAAACCTGAAAGACAAAATTTATTACCCAGTGCATCGCGTCATTCTCAACGACGGCAGATCTAGATATGACTCGTTGACAAACTTGTAGCTTCATTCTGGTTGTGAGAGTTTTTTACACGTTATAAATGTCACCCCAGTGACTAGGAGATCCCGGTAACGTGTAGAGGTCCTTGTGCACTCGTCTGGTTTTTTATAGTCGATTGGTTACTATCAAAGCAAATACAAGCAAGCAGTTATAGCAGCGACATCAGTACAATACAGAAACAAGCCTCCAACCTGGCGCCACTTTGGTAGTTTCGTCAAACGTCCGACTGATGGCAGGGATTTTGCATAAGGTCTATAGTTAAGATGAGTATGAAGGAACGCAAATTGGGAGAAGTTAGACTAGAGAGAGGGAAATATGGACAGGATTTAAAAAGAACACGGACGCCATAGATTGTCTTACGTTTTGTTTGATTAATGTCTAAATTGAATTTCAAGAGACAGTCAAGTTCGAGGCCAAGACAGTCAAGTTCGAGGCCAATAAAGGTGCATTCCTAGCATGACCATATTGTATAATTATTGACATACATCTGGAGTACTTTACACCGTTTTTTAGACGAAGAGCTGAAAATAACAAGCTTTGTCTTAGATGGCTTAATAACAACCTCGTTGCCATGGCACAAACTATGAGACGCTCTGAAGACCACTGTTTAGCTGGAAAGATAAGGCTGGAATGAAGTCGTGTGCTGTAAATAAGTGGTGCCATCTGCGTAGAGTAAGTATTATGTGTGAGCGGAGAAACAATCTGATAGCTCGTTTTCGTAGATGAGGCATGGAAGTGGTCCCAATATAGATAATTGTGGGACCCCTATATTGATAATTTTGGTCTGCGAGAGTACGTCTGAATAGATAGCACTTACTTACAGTTAAGTAAGTATAGCTAGAAATTACTTCTCGCGGCGGACCAGTTATACCATAAAAAGCAGTTTTTATAAAAGACTGCTATCATTGATCGAGAAAAAGACTTGCCTAAAGTCAATGAAGATGGATCCAAGGTACTTGCCGTCATCGCATGTGTTTCTGCCATTTTCAGTGTGTAAACCAACGCGAAATTATTAGAAAACCCCTGATAAAATTCAAATTGGATTTGGTCCCGTGTTCTTTACAGCGAAAACTGTTATGAGATCACAACAAGGGTGCCGTAGTCGTCCGCCGCCGCTTCCGCCGCTTTTAAATGCGAAGCATTTCTTAGCGAACTTCGGCGACTTTGAGCGTATCTATCTAGCTATCTATCTAGCCGCCTACGACTTTGTGCTCTCCTGGCCGTATAGTTAATGGGATTTATGGCAAATTTGGCATGTCATAACATGGCTGTATAGCGAACATAAATGGCTGGTCATATCAGGAAAATCATGACCAACTTGTCATGAAAAGTATGATTTACATTCCCCGCTCATGGCACGCTCGCAGCCGTTTCATTACCTTGATATACACCAAATTTGGGATTGAGTGACATGACTGTATGACGAACATAAATGATAGGTCGCAATATGCAAATAATCACGTGCATGTCGTGAACAACATGATTTACATGCCACGCTCATGGCGCGCTCGCGGCTGGTCGTCTGATCCGCGATGCCCGCTTCGTGCCGAGCTCTCGCCAATCGCGGCCCCTTCCACGGATTCCAGCATCCTTTCTCCCAATCTTTTACTTTTCTCCATCTTTACTTTCCTCTCTATCTCTTTTAATCCCTCCTTATCCCTTCCCTCGTGGGCCACTGCTGAGGTGTCGCACCCTGATGCAGACAATTGCGGGGCCCACTTTTCTTTTCATTCTTCTGACTTTATAATCACTCCCCCCCTCTCGCGGCCGTTTCGTTAACTTCATATACATTAAATTTGGGATTGAGTGACGTGACTGTATGACGAACATAAATGACAAGTGGTAATATGGGAATCATAATTGTCATGTGCGACATGACTTGCATGCCACGCTCATGGCGCGCTCGCGGCTGTTTCGTTAGCTTGATACACACCAAATTTGGTATTCAGTGAGATGACTGTATGGCGAACATAAATGACAAGTGGTAATATGGAAATCATGACTTGTCGTGTGCGAAATGACTTGCATACAACGCTCATGGCGCGCTCGCGGCCGCTTCGTTAGCTTGGTATACACCAAATTTGGTATTGAGTGACATGACTGCATGACGAACATAAATGACAAGTGGTAATATGGAAATAATGACATGTCATGAACGACATGACTTGCATTCCACGCTCATGGCGCGCTCGCAGCCGCTTCGTTAGCTTGGTATACACCAAATTTCGTATTGAGTGACATGACTGTATGGCGAACATAAATGACAAGTGGTAATATGGAAATCATGACATGTCATGTGCGACATGACTTGCAAGCCACGCTCATGGTGCGCTCGTGGCTGTTTCGTTGGCTTGATATACACCAAATTTGGTATTGAGTGGCATGACTGTATGACGAACATAAAAGACATGTGGTAATATGGAAATCATGACTTGTCATGTGCGAAATGACTTGCATTCCATGCTCATGGCGCGCTCGCAGCCGCTTCGTTGGCTTGATATACACCAAATTTGGTATTGAGTGACATGACTGCATGACGAACATAAGTGGCATGTGACTGACAACTGGGCAAGTTGGTACGGATGCATGAATTTTTGAACGGCGCGACAACTTAGACGAAAAAATACGCACTTGTGTTCGTGTGTTTCTATGGTATTTTTTCGTCTAAGTTGTCGCGCCGTTCAAAAATTCATGGCAGGTGGTAACATGAAAATCTTGGCATGCATGTCATCTAGAACGCCATTTACATGCACGCTCGTGGTGCGTTTGCGTCCAGTTCGTTAGCTTGATATACACCAAAATTGGTATTGCGCGACGTGACTGTATGACGAACATAAATGACAGGTCCTAAAATGTACAACATGACATGCAAATTATGCATAGCATGATTTGCTCCTTCCTGGCTGCTTCGCATTACATCGATTCCCACAGCGCGTGGGATCTGCTGGCTTTTTTTTTTGCATCACTTGATAACGAACTATGAGATAATTTTTTTAAAATCGCATCTTTTGCTTGCTTTTCAGGCGCTCTTATATTTATATAACAGCCTAGAACATAGTGTCCCATTTAGAACTCCTACGAGTGTGAAGGGACCCCCGCATTATACAACATTCAATGTACAACCTTTCATGCAGAAGTGAACTTGTAAACTTGAAAAAGGTGTTCATGTCCTATGCAGACCAACTGGACCCCATTATGTAAAGTCACTGTGTGCTATTAACACGATAGCGTTAAAGAGCTCGTTTCGCAGAAATTCCGGCGTCGGCGTCGTTGGTTGTGAGGGAAAAATCATCATCTTGTTCGTGACCGAAAAATCGAAAAAGATACAAATAAAATAAATAATAGAAATTTCCGGGCCCGAGTAATGATCGAACCCATACCGTCTGCGTGGTAAGTAGGTGTTATATCACACAGCCACGCGTATGCTTGGAAATACGTTGAAAATAACTTCCTCTGCTCAAAAATGCAGTGAAAATAACTATTTCTTCACGAACACACGCGTCTTGTATACATACGTCAGAATACAACATGTAATATCGCAGTAATATTGCGTGGTACAAGCGTACATTGCCATCGGGCGTGACGACGCGTGAATATCATAACGACTTCGTGGTTTAAAGCCGGCCACCCATTACAAAAGGCACAGACGTTACTGCGCGTATTCCTTTAACACCACGTAGTGGGTGCATAGAAAGTATGCACTGAGTGGTTGAAGTACGCACTAGGGACAAGATATCGCTATGACGTTCAATTCCTAAAGGCGAAGCCTAAGGGTCCCCAATTTTTTTTCCTCTGCGGTATCCGCTTTATTTCGAGCAATTTGAAGGTCACTATACTGCAGGACAATGGTATTGAAGAATGTGCTCATGTATCATTATAAATTGAGCGTTTTCGACCTGCTCAAAACTCTTAGGCCTCGTCCGCATTAGGGAAGCGGGAGAAGAGCGACAATGCCAAAGCGGGCGAAAGTTATTTTCCCCGCTTGTTCATGGCGTTAACGTTTGTGCTACCGCAGCAGTCCCAGTCGCTTTCGCCAGTGGTATGTACTGTTCGTAACAAAGGAAGTGAATGCATGCCACTTTGCTGTATTTTCGTAGTTTTTTTTATTGGGTATTAAATTTAAGTTTGGCATACAGAACATGGAGAAGAAAAATTGTTGGCCTTCGTGTTTTTCTTTTTTTGTTTTTTCTTAGGAGATGCCCCGGCAGAAGCTACATAAGAGGGCACCCCTGTAGCCGCCGCCGTGGGCTCGAGTGGCTCTGCGAAAGTGAAATATCTTCGGGCACGCCAACGCACTGCTGCTGCTCGTTCTAGTAATTTCTAGTAATTCTCATCTCTTCGGTAATATACGTCTAAATCAGACTCTAGAGGAGCGCGTCAACGCAAAGGGTGAGTTTCGTCGTGCACCACGTGGAAGTTTTTGATTACGTCGATAAGAATCGCCACAGATTCCTTGGCGACCATTTCAAATTTGCGACAGCATCTGGCCTATATAGATGCTGTGTTGTCTATGTCTCATGGCCTATATGCGAATGAAACAGCAGTACAACTTTTTGTAAAGAAAAAAAAACTTTCCAGTATATGCCTAGAATGTACTGGCTAATGTGCTGAGGGCACGCACTGGCGTGATCCCTGCTCTGATGCCTTCCAACAGTCGCCGCGTGCTGGCACCACTGATCGTCAAGCCGGCCGCCCACGCATTCCTGGCATACGCCAGTCATTGGCGGTTATATTTGATCGACATTTCTGCTATGAAGCTAGTGTTTCCGCCGCCCTAGTAATGTCCTCAGAAGACTCACAACTGACGTTGCGCTGCAAAACGACGAAGCGTTTACCACGCATATATACTACCAGCTGCAGTCTACTGGTTTTCATCATTATGATAACGTTGTAAAGCACTAAAGTCAAAATTATTACTGAATATTCTATGATCGAATCAACCTGCAAATTTCAAAGAATTAACGAAGTTTGACGTCGTTTTGTATGAATGTCCCATGACAATTTCGATCGTCATCAAGTGACATCCCCCCATTGTTCCTACATGGGAAGATTCGATGACAATGCTTGCTCGAAGTAAACCCATTTGTGTGCGATCTGCACATCTGAGTCGTTATCATAGACTGTCATTCTACCATCATCTGCTGAATGCACTCAACCATGCAAGCTGTATCCTAGTTATTCTATCAACGACCATCCCAGATCGCGAAAAAAAATTACGCGTATCTCTCCGACGTAGTATAATACTAATGAGAACTAACAGACAATGATGACAAGGAAAGTATAGGGGATGTTATTAGTAGTAATTGTAAGGTAAATGTGAAGAAAGAAAAGTGGATGAAAAGATAACTTGCCGCTGGCAGGGGACCGAACCTGCGACCTTCGAATAACGCGTCCGACGCTCTGCCAACTAAGCCACAGCGGCGGTCATCCCCCCGTCCACTTTTATGGGGTATATATGTGCAATTAAACCTGGGAACATTAATCAGCGCTGCCAGTCGCCATGACGCCGAGTTTTTTTCTGCCGGTTGGCGTGAAGCCCCTACACTTTCCTTGGCATCATTGTCTGTTAGTTATCATTATTATTTTGTCTAGCAAAGAAAAACGAGCCCTTAAAACATCCACTTCTTTTCCTCCGACGTAATATAAGTACATCCATACTTGAATAAATTCTCGCAAAGGTCATGCAACCAATTTTGCATTTTGTTATCTTTCTTGTTTTGACGCAACGGTTGCTACAGCCCCAGTCCTCCAGAAACATTGCTAGCCCCGAATTTTCGGATCAATTACGTCGGTATTTCTGCAGTTAAACTGTGCCTGCTAGAGTTATAATAGGTCAGTCCAGCCGATGTTGAGCAGCGTCGAATCGCATACGTAAATGAGGCTATTTTCTCTGTCTTTCAACGTATAGTATGTGATGATCAGCACAGGCCAGTGTCATCTCTTAATGCATTTTATTTCGCAGACACAGCTAACATCTCAAATAAATAAGTCTGTACAGCTGTCCGCGAGCTGGTGTTCCACTTGGTAGACATACAAAAAGCTGCAGGAAGGCGAAGATGTGAGCCTGCAATGAGAAATTCGTAAACAGGGGGTATGTGCTGGAGGGGACGTTTCGAAAAGTGGGCTACTCTTTTTCAAGGCTGCAACTGATTTGCTTAGCGCTTGTGTGTATATGCTTCGTACCCTCTCCTCTAATCCAAATAAAAGAGGAGGAGGAGAGGGCCACTGCGAAACCGAGAGCGGGAGTGGGGGGACGATGAGAGGTCGCCGTGACGAATTGCGCGAGAGAAAGAGAAAAGCACTCCGTGAAAAAAAAAAAGGGGGGGGGTACACGTTTCGCTGAATTATGGTTGTCAGAAGAAAGCGCCAATTAAAAAATAGTAGTTTAGAAATTTTTAGAAGGGCTTCACACTGGTTTTAGTTGTGTGTGTACCACGTCGCATGGATTCAAGAGCTCCCTTTGCAACATTTATATTTGCTGGCTGGAGTGTATTAAACTTGTGAATAAAGTATGACTGTATACTTTCTGTTTCTCGGGGACCGGAAATTTGACTGAAGATTGTAAATGTTGAAGGCGTCGAAGTTATGAGCTGCTACATTAAAATGCTGTGCAACTGCTTTCGGTAAATTTTTCACCGTGACCTCGCGATGCTCGTTTATTCTAACATTAACAGGCTGACCTGTTTCGCCAGTGTACCGTTTGTGACAATATGAGTATTCAGTCACCTAAAATAACTAAACCGCCGAGAGCAGGACGGCTATACTCAATGACAACTTTTCTTGACAGCACTGCGGATGCTATAAAACCGAAGCGCATGCCTTCTACCGTGATAGGAATTATGTTTGCTGATAATCTTCTCATTGGCACTGATTAAATAACTGCTGCTTTATTTGTTATGAGACTCAGACAGTTGGCGAAGTCTTAAGTGAAATACACTTAATGTTCACTTAGCAAGAATGCTTTTCTTTCCATTTCTTAAATAGTACCACCTTTTCAGCACGCCCGTTTTCCAAAGTAAACAGGGAGTCCACGACATGAGTGTCTCAGTGCGCGGCGGCAAACGCGCTGTTTGGTTCTCCAAGAAAAATATACTTACAATATGACACTAAAATGTACGCGAACCATCAAATTGTTTCTCTCATTCACATTTCTCGGGTATATAATTTTCTAAACGCGTTAACAGTGCGAGAGAGCAAAAGCGAAATTAGCGCAAGCTGCCGTACTACTTGCAGAGCAACACAAATGTGTGGAGGCGTCGCCTCCATAGCCTTCGCTCGACTGTCAAGATAAATTGTCGCCGAGTATACGAGGTGCGAACCGGTAAGACCTGTGCCGTTCCTTCTCTTGTCTGGTGTTTTGACTTGACTCTTCGCAAATAAGCCGGACATCAGAGAGACTAAGCAGCCATCAATCGAAATCATAAGGACATTGGGCCGGCAGTTGTTACAACTTCCCTCTACGTTGAAAAGTGGGACGCGTGAGTGCTAAGCTGCTGCAATCGTGGGCTAACGAGGCGCGTATCATGCCTCCCCGCCCGCTGGTGACGATAGGCCACCCTTCCCGAAAGTGGACGGATGTGGACCTCAACGATCACCGGCAAGGTGATGGTGAAGTCAGAGCGTTGGCCGTCAAAGTGTTGCCACCAATCATCAATGAGGTCAGTGGCCGCCGAACGGGGGGCAGTTCACATGTGTATTCCACCAATCCAGAGAGAGCGGTGTGGATTCTTTGTTTGGCCTCCATACTCAAAAGGATACCGAACAAATTCTTTGCAGCCAAGATGTTCAGCGGAACAGAAAGATTGGGTGCAGAAATATATAGACACAACCTACATTTCAGGCAGAAACTAGTGGAAAATAATGAATTGATTGCGTTGTTCCCAAACTGCCGGGTCTAGCGGCCACGCCGTGAACTAGAGGAGGCAACGTTTTGTGGCGTTACACACATCGGAAACAGGCATGCCAAGAATGCCAGCCCCGGCCCTCGTCTCTCAACCCGCTCAGCTCCCACTACGGTTACCAGAACTGCTACGAACAGCAGCGGAAGCAAACAATGCTCCCGGCTGAGGTAAAGCACAAGCGCTTTTGTGGAAGGGGGACAGTGGAACGAAATGAGAGGTGGAGAAAGGGAAAAGGAGGACAGGAACCCGTGGACCCTGCATGCGCCTCGGAGAATGTGACGTCACGTCTCGCGCTCGCGTGCGGTAGCCGTGCGTTGACAATCCACGAAAAATTCAAAAATACATGAAATAAACCCTGTTTGTCAGAACAGTAGCATCTTGCAAAATAATTTCGATGTTGTCGTAAATTTTTGAATTTTTTTTCAGTATCCCTTTAAAGGAGTACTGACCCAAAACTTGAATGAGAGATAACTTGTGGGATTGATTGGTGTGGACACACACGCCTCATCTACGGAATATCAACGGATAATATAGGATAAAGCATATTTACAATCAATTATGAAGTGCGTGTAGCGCCACTCCACGCGAAACACGCCTTGTGTTCTCCTGTAAACAACCGACTGCCCCTTGCGTCACGAGTATGTATTGGTTGCGGATGGATGGATGGGTGGATACTATGAGCGTCCCCTTTATAACGGGGCGGTGACATGTTTGCCACCAGGCTCGAAAAAAAAATAGGGAAAGAAAACTTTCTTTTTATGTCGGCCTGCCTTATCTACATTGATTAAATAAAATCTTATTATACCAAAGAAAAATATAAATTCACGGTCTATCTTTCTGCCTCTCAAGGCAGAATGACCTAATTTTCCCCATTACTTATTTTTGTCCTTTATCTCTACTTTTCTGCCACCAATACTCTAACCGTCTCTTACTTATTTCTATCGCGGACGTGTTCAGCTTTCCATTGTTGTCCCTAAAACACAAGGCGTCATGTAGATTCGTGCCCACACGTACACCTGGGTGGATATCGCCACATTAAATCAGTACATGTTCCATCGTTTCCTTAGTTCCCCCCACAGCATGTACATTTTCTTCTTCGTTACTGAATCTCGCTTTATAACTACGCGTTCTATAGCAACTGGACCTTGCTTCAAACAGTAAAGCCCTTCCGCTTGAATTATCATAAAACCTTTCCCTCCTTATTTCGTTTTTTCCCGTCCGCCTCGGTGGATAAGTGGCAAGGGTGCTCGGCTGCTGACCCGAAGGTTGCGGGTTCGATCCCGGCCGCGGCCGTCGCATTGCGATGGAGGCGAAATGGTAGAGGCCCGTGTACTGTGCGATGTCAGTGCACGTTAAAGAACACCAGATGGTCAAAATTTCCGGAGTCCTCCACTACGGCGTCTCTCATAATCATATCGTGGTTTTGGGACGTTAAACCCCACATATTATTATTATTATTCGTTTTTCCCTTTCGCTAGTTACTGAGAGCCGGCTTCTTTTCCATCGCTCTCATCGAATAAGTCCTCTCCGCCTCTCTGACATTTCGCTTAATGCTCCTTGTTGCCATGTCACCCACACTGCTAGCCGTATATTTACTAGTGAGCCTCCTAGTTGTTTTTCTCCACTGCGTGTCAAAGCTTTTCCTATACAAGTACCTGAAAACCTTCTCTGCCCATCTACTCTCCTTCATTTTCCTCAGCCTGTCTTCAAATCTCATTTTGCTCTGAGCTTCCCTCACTTCAAAGCCTGTCCATCCCATATCACCCTTTACAGCCTCATTTGTCGTCTTTCCGTGAGCGCCCAACGCGAGGCGTCCCACAGTCCTTTGATTTACATCCATTCCTGATTGCACCTCTGACTTCATGCACACCACTGAGTTCCCAAATGTAAGCACCGGAACCATCACACCCTTCCACAACCCTCGAAGCACCTCGTACCTATTGTATCCCCATAACGCTCTGTGCTTCATAATTGCAGCATTCCTCTTTCCCTTTGTTACCTATGCTTTCTCTTGTACCTCCATATATCTATTCCCCCTCATTTACCCATACTCTGAGGTACTTGTACTCGCTTACCCTCGGTATTTCTTGGCCCTGTATTAAGACCACATAGTCTTTGTGATCATTGAATGCCATCAATCCATATTTTGTTGCACTAAATCCTAGTCCTAGAGCCTCGCCTTCCCTTCCGCATATATCTGCCAGCCGCTGTATATAATCTTGACTGTCCGCAAATAAGGCAATATCGTCAGCATAAAATAGACCTGGAAGCTTCTGCCCAACCATCGCGCCGGCCTGTTTGTCTGACATATTAAATCCAATGTTGCTACCTTCTACCGCTTTTTCCATCCTCACCATGTACAGCATGAATAACAGCGGGGACAAAGGACATACCTGTCTCAGCCCCCTTGCTAATGTCAACGCTGTCCTTGCAACTTATTCGTTCCCATTCTACACAAACTGTATTTTCTCGGTATATCTCCCTCAAAAGCTGTATACAGTCGTCACCTATCCCCACGTCCTACAATATATGCCACAAAATTTCCCGATTAACGTTGTCATACGCCCCAGTGATTTCTCGTAGATAAGCTACGTATAAGGGCCTGTTTTCTATTTTAGATATTTGTATACACTGAGTAAGAACAAACAGGTTGTAGTCTAACCACCTGTCGATTCGGAATCCATTCTGAAGTTCTCCCAAAATATGATTTTGCTCTACCCACCTTTCTATTTCTAATTTTACTGCCTGCATCGACAACCGGTATAGTACCGATGTAATGGTTAGCGGTCTATACGAGCGAATGTTATCCTTTTCTCCCCTGCCTTTATAGATTAAGTTCATTCTACTTTTTCGCAAACTGTCTGGTATTTCCCTCTCTTGTAAGCACTTTTCTACGGCTGTCAGCAGTGCTTCTTTAGTGCTATGTCCTAGTTCGTTAATGAGGCTGACAGGAACCCCATCTAAGCCCGGAGTAGTGCGCTTAGGAATTTTTCCTTCCACCTTCTTCCAATTGAAATTCTCAGGTACTACATCTTCCTCGGTTGCACTCTTTTACTCACCGGGGGAATCCCCCTGGGCGACCTTTTTAAATGAATCGGCTGTTACCTTTCGAATGTAACCTAGCGCTTCATACCCTTCCAATTGATTTCCTCCTTCATATCCCATATGTTGTTGCATTGTGACAGACTTCCTACCTAGCGCTTTTAGGTGGCTCCAAAATATCCTAGGCGCGGCCTTCTTCTTTTCGCGAATCTCTGTCATCCAGCGTTCACTTTCACCTTTAATTTTTGCCTCGACTAATTTCTGCACAATGGATTTTTGCTCTAAATACATTTCCCATATTTGCTTGACTTCGTCCTGTGGCTGCTTCTCCTTCTTTGCCTGTCTGTGCTCCCATCATGAGTCACGTCGCTTCTCGATCGCTTGCCGGATTTCTTTGTTCCACCAACTTTTTGGCTTTCTCTTTCCTTTCCAACAAATAGTTTTCTTCTCTTTTTCTCTTTCTTTCGTGACTACACGTAGCAGCTCACTATACTTCCAGTCTTTGCCTGGTAGTTTGCCTACTTCTTTTCTCGACTCTTGCGGCTATATTTGTTATTTGTTTGTCATTTAAATACGAGCTGCCAAACTTTGATTCTGAGTTCTTATTTTCAGTTTTATATCCCATTTGTTATGTTATGCGTTTCTGATCACTACCCAAGCTGTTAATGCCTTCCACGTCTATTCTCATCTCTCTAAGTTTGTCATAGATGCATTCTGTCATGAGACAATAATCAATGCTAGATTGCCTTTGTCCGACTTCGCACGTGACCTGGCCCTCACGTGATCTGGCCCGCGTTAACTATCTCAAGACTATACTTCTCGCAGAGATCTAGCAATAACTTTGCCATTGGTGTCTGAATATTCGTCGAGGTCATGAATGTGAGCATTCATGTACCCTAGAAGGATTATTCCGGCATCATGACCAAATATTTTAATATCGGTGCTTAAACATTTCACTATCTCCCGATTCTTTTCTCTGCAGTTATTCCCCGTCCTCAAGTAAGATACACCTAGCCATGTTTTCTTTGCACCTACTGTGCCCGAAAGCCATAGGTGCTCCGAAGACGTTTGCTTCAGTCTATCCCATTTTGCTCCGCTATGAATCAGCATTCCAACACCCCCCTCTCCTTTCTGATATGATCCTGTAGCATCCTTCCCAAATATAATTGGCAATATGTGGTGGCTCTTCCAAGTCTCTAAGGTGTGTTTCTGTAACCACATAAACACCTATCTGTTCCATGTTTAACTGTCCCTCAATCTCTAACTATTTTGCCTTTTTTTCTGCCACCCTGGATGTTAATGTAACTATTTGCAACACGCGCCTTCTCCCTTATTTTACCTTTTCTCTGGTTTCACCTTTTACCTTTTCTTCGGTGTCCAAGCTACCCTGGACACCGAAGGGCCCGCGCGCCCCCCCCAAAAAAGCGACTGCGCGTCCTTCAAGCCGCCCCCCCCCACCCCTTAACCAAGCCTCCTATCGAAGTGAATTCTGTCTCTTTGAAAACCACCCCCACCTGCGCACCTCTCTGTTTATTCCCACTACCTCGATGCCTTTTTCTCGACTCATCTGTCATACCTCTTTGTTTGTGTCAACAACCGCTCTTTGCAGGTTGCCGTCACTCACCGGTGCCTCCGGTATTGTGCATACCACTATCTGCACCTGAGGGGAAATGGCGCGCATGTCATCGACCCCTTTCACCAATCTGGCGCTAGTTCGGCTGATTCTTCATTCAAGACATCGTTTGGACCTCCCGCAATAATCACGAGGTTACGTAAATTAGTTGCGAGTTTTGCGCTAGCTTGTGTCATCACTGATCCCAGCCTATGTCCCGGGAACGTCCCTATTGAAACTCGTTTGTCGCCTCTCACCCTTTCCTTGACTGCTTCTGTGCATCTAACTAAATTCGATTCCCCGGTGATTATCACGTGCTCCGACTTTTCTGCTGTACTGCCCCGCACCTGGCGACTGCCTCGGTTACTAGCGCGTGTAACGGCTGCTGTTTTGGCGCCTACCATCCCCAAAACTACTTCGCGGAAGCTGGGTCCTGTGACCCTTGCACTTGTCTTTTCCAAACCTGTTTCCCCCTTCGCGGCTCCCACTATGGCGGTCGATGCCCCCCCTGTTTCCGCCGTCGCTTGCTTCCTTGTTCACCATGACTGCATTCACTAACCCCTCCTCGGCTGACTTAAGCCTTTCTTCCATAGCCATCGTTTTTTTCTCGCTCTGTCGCCAAAGCATTCTCCAGCTCGGCGATTATTACCTTGAGCTCATTCTAGGCAGCCATCATTATTACCATTTTCACCTCTAACTCACAATGCTTACACCTGGCGTCAGCTTCTGCCTTCTCATCCGCACAAATATCCATTTTCCATCCCATTCCGCACTGTGAACACTACGATTTTTTCGACCATGGCCAGACCGTTCACACGGCGGATTACGTACACTCAAAGCCAAAAGGTACCACAAAACTCCGCAAGTATGCTACACTTCAAAGCACATGTGTACCCTTCAGCCACGTGGTGGCCGAACAAAAAAATCCAAGGGACTGTCACAAAAGAAACAGTACATAGTTGTAACCACAATTAATCTTCAATCTAGTGGCTTATGTACTCATATACCTAATAAAAGGAAGCTCGAATCATGCAGAAAAACTTATATGTCGCGGTGATTCCGGAGCCCACGACAAACACGTCCGTCCCCTAGCCGAACCAGCACTACCCACGATCCTTGCGAGCGCCCTCTCCTAGCAGACCTTTTTAACGGAAAGGGGAAAGGGGGGGGGGGGGGGACAGAATCGCAGGTAAGCACAGAGGCCATGTTTGAAAATTTCGTTGAAGCGCACCGAAAAAAACACACACAAGAAGAAGCAGACAGGACAGCTGTCCTTGCCTCGGCAGTGCATTTTTGGGGGGGTCACGCATATTTCCCACGCTTCAGACGGCATAATAGGAGCACAAAGGAAGCCTTCGTTGAAAAGCATTGTCAACGCGGTGCTCATGAGCACACCAAAAAACAATTGTGGGTCGGCATTCTATGAAACCAAAACTGCGGCTGACCGCTATGAAACCGTCTGCAAATAAGTAACCGTCACGCGCTCGAGCACAAAAGCTTTCCAGCGTGGGGTCATTTGCTACCTATTGCAACAGTTAAAACAAGATGCGAAGTTTTTGTGTCCGTGCTGCTTTAAGGAGCAACAAAGTGCCTAAGCTTGTCATGGTGAATGTCGTTGTGATCGCTGCTACTGCTGTAGTGGCTGCTTCTTTCGACGTTGAGTTAACTTTTATTTGTATATACAATTTTTTTTTTCTTACCGCAACAATGGTCGTAACATAAATTGAGTTTTAAAGCATTCGCCTCTTCTCGCATTTTCCCGGTGATCCTCGTTGGTCCCTTGAAGTGGGATACCAATGGGCGCCTTACCACGTAGACCCCCGGGTTCCCCGCTTGTGAGAGCAAGAACCTCGGGTCCCAACACTGATCGACCGGATGAAGCAGGCAGTAATTAATATCTATAGCCTTACTAACAGACCAAAGAGACAACCCACCTGGGGTGACTAAGAATGGAATGCTAACCTGTTTTTTTAGTCTGGGAAAACTTCATGATTTAATTAAAATATTATAAATACATTAATTATTTTGCTGTTAAAATATTTTCGATTGCTTAGGTGAACCTCGCAACTGAACGAACAAATATATATTCAAAATTCCAGCAAGGTACCTTACCCCATTGAAAACTGCAATAAACTTCAATTTGCGCACAGAAAGTAACTTAGGCAGTATAGAACCCCAGACGACGCTGACAGGCTTGCACCAGGCTTCCGTTTACCTTGCTCGTGTGTTTGCAGTGCGTGCAGAAAGTCGTCAGCAGTTGTTTATAAAGCACGCCTACTCCGCAAAATCAAAGAATTGCTCGCTTAGGTACATTTTTGCGGCTCAAATTATGCCAGACTTTGTATTATTTTACGTTGTGACGTGAGCTTCTATGTCTGAACGTGCTCCTCGCAGCCTGGAAGCGTGAGCTGTAAGAGGATAAAGGAAGCTTAGCACGCTTACTGGTGGCGAGCAAGGCTCACGAAAACGAAAGAACTGTGCTCGTGGTCCCGTTTGGCACTGATTCCTAAATGGTGTTTCGACAATGTTTCAGGTAGACGTCTCTTTATGCTGTGGAACTTACGCTGTTTTATGCGTGTACGCGGCATAACCAATCCAAAATAATGCTTACGTTCATTCCATAAGTTGTGCAGGTGCGAAGAGAGAGAGACAGAGTGAAAACCACCTCTCAATTGAGTGACACGCTCTCGCAGTCTACGTAAGCACGTTCTTTTTTAACACGAAAGTGTTTTATGCCGGGGTCCACCCCGGCTCCACTGACGTATTTCCGCCACGGATATGAACTTCCAAAATATACACTAACACGTGGCAAGCAAAAAAAGTCACAGTTTCGCCACTAGGGCGAAGCAATGAATGCGATAGCAAAAAATCCGTTTGTCACGCGAAGAACGACAAGCAGCTCGATACTTGCAACGCGCCGCCGCAGCACAAAGAAGGACGCTCGAAAAGGACGCATAGGTATACACAGGACAAGCGTGAACTAACAACTGTCGCAGTTGTTACGTATTTGTATTTGAGCGACGCGCTGCGAGTGTCCACAATGCAGAAGCCGACACTGTTGCTGCTGTTGCCTCTGACATGGCTCATAGCCACTCAGGGGGATTGGCCAAGGATTGATTTTATGATTATATGACTTTTCGACGCTGTTTGATACTTCTTTTTCTTTTAAACTGCCGCACGTGGAATGACCCCTCTGCGTCTCCTGCCACGCGGTGGCGTCTGACGCGTGCCCGGTGTTCGGTGTTCTTTTTGTTTCATTCTACATCATGAGTTGTACAGAAGGGAGCCACGTTTTCGTGCGCATCTGTAGGGCAGTTTTCAATTTGAAAAAAAAATTGTAAAAGCGTGGCGTGATAAAAAACACGCTCAAGCTGTTCCGAGATCTGCGTACCGCGAGCGGCAAATGGCGCATATGAATAGCTCGCCGTTATATCGCTGGCACGAGCATGGCATGTGGCTGTGTTGGCTAGCAGGCTGCGGAGCGAAAGGTCGCTGGTTCGCACCCCCGTTAGATGGTCTGGAATGAAGGCGTCGACAGACGGCGACAATCTGCCGAGAGTGTCCATATAATTGCTATCGCAATAAAAAAAAACAGAATAAAGTTCCGCTAGCGGGAGTCGAACCTAGACCTCTCGCCCCGCAGCGTGCAGCGAGAAACGACTCCGCCACGAACCGTACGTTGTTTGGAGTACTAACGGCGAGCTATTTACATACACCATTTACTGTCAGTGGTACTCAGAGATCGGCGATTTCAGCGTGTTTACGTTACGACTAGCGAGGTGGTGCGAGGGTGCGTTTTCAGTGTCGTAGCTCCGAGCGTTGCGATGCGCGCGCGCTTATCTCTTGATCCGGGCGGTTTGTGCGCGTCTTGTGCTGGCGTGGAAGGTTTAGAGAGTACGAAGGTCGCTTCGCTCGCAGCAGTGGCCGCATTTGCGAAAGAAGCGCGCTGCTCAGACGCAAAGAAGTAACTGTGGCAAAGGGTTAGTTTGCGCTCGCCCGTGTACTTAGATTTAGATGCAAGTTAAAGAACCCACGTAGTCGAAATTTCCGGTTCCCTCCACTTAGGCGTCTCTCATTATCATATCGTGGTTTTAGGACGTCAAAGCCCAGATATTATCGTTTTATTGCGATAGCAATTATATGGACACTCGCGGCTGGTTTTCGCCGTCGGCGTCGGCGTCATTTGCCGTATATGTATATGTATATATATAACCGGGCCCGCCCGTCGTTCGTGAGCGTGAAAAGACGCGAGGGGGGGGGGGGTCCCTCGAGCGACCTTCGATTTTACGAGCGGGGACGCGCGCGTTATCTGCCCTTCTCGGCGGCCGACAGCGGGCGGGGGGAGGGGAGGGGGGCGACGTTCGATTTTACGAGCGCGGGCGCGGGCGCGCGCTTTATCTCCCCTTCTCATCTCCCCTTCTCGGCGGCCGGGCCGGCGTACCCTTCTACGTGCTGCGCTCTCAACGCGAAGAGAATTCTCTTAAACAAGCGTTTTCTAGAGTTGCGTGAGATCGGATCCAAAAAGAGTTAGCTACCAGCCTCACTTCGTATAACATTACAATTTTTTGCTATCGCAGTCATTGCTTCACCCTTGCGGTGAAACTGTGACTTTTTTTTCTTTTTTGCTTTCCTTTTGCCTTTATAAGGGAATGCATTTGAGCATTTTCAACTCATTTTTCTTCATAGTCCAAGGGGGGATGAAAATGTTAAAATTCCGTCGCTTAATGGTAACTAATGTCATTAATGGGCACGTTATCCAATCATCTCGAACTTGTATACCTACATAGTTTCATTAGGCGAACCTAGCGGTAAGCGATGATGCATTGATCTATGCCACAAAGATATTAAGAACAACTTAATAAAATACGGTTTTATTGCACAGTCAATTATTGCGTAAGGCTATCTCGGTTATTTATGAGAAGCCAAACACGACGCTCTAGAAGTGACCTGAACGCCATTGATTACATTATAATTCTGTCCCTTTGAACTATGAAGCAGTTGAATATTACTTGCACCGTGACAGTTCAAGGGGGGAACGTGCCGTTCTATCATTATAGCACTCTTGCCGTTTTTGACGTTGTACAGAGCAGTATTACTTAAATGAATGGCAATCAGACGTATGACTTCCATCCGTCGCTGCGAAACGGCACTCGCTGGAATTCTGCGCTGAGATGCTATGCAGTAGAGGTGAGGCAAAGGCAAACTGCACACAACGTTGGGGTTGTTCAGTTCAAACATTCTTTTCCCGCTTAGAACGCAAAAAATAATCTTTTCAACTTTTCTGTGTATTACACCAAGAAAGCCTACTAGAAAATGTTGTATAAGCCCGATTTTTATTTCGAGCGCTACTTTACGAAAACAAAGCCATAATAGGGGTCAAAATTCTATTTTTTTCCCGAGAAGTGTTACAACCTATTTACAATGTTCCGGCTTCATTCGCTCCAGCAGTATATTTATCACTTATTTTATGAACTTAAAAAATCCACAATGTGAATATAGTACTCGCGAAAAAATTTGGGCTTTTTCGATGAACGCAAAACATCCAGCATTTCCTGCTTTTTCGTCAAGGCAAAATATAATGAAAGCTAAAAGAAACACAAATAAGGTGTCCTAGTCTTGGAAGTTCGACACCTTAAGATTAAGAAAAGAATTGTTCCGTAGTGATTGCCCAAAGCAGTAATTTTATACAAGTTATTTAGTGGGACTCACTTCCGCGCCCGAAGTTTGAAGCGCCATCTAGGCGACACAAGATTTTTTTCCGCACTATATGAGGTATCTATAACTACTTCTTATATTCGCATATTCAAGCGTGGTTTTTTTTTTAATTTGCATAGATGGTCGACAAACCACCGAGTAGTACACTTGATATGAACTCACAGACACACACACACACACACACACACACACACACACACACACACACACACACACACACACACACACACACACACACACACAGACACACACACACACACACACACACACACACACACACACACACACACACACACACACACACACACACACACACACACACACACACACACACACACACACACACACACACACACGCACGCACGCACGCACACACAACATACACACACACACGTCTCCTTTGGATAACTCTTGAAAAAAGCAAATTGCTTTCGCACTGTGTCCCGCAAACGTACACTGTAGGACTGTTGAGCATACGTACACCACGAAAAAACAATGGTACAATCCCCACGGTGAGTGAGATTGCGCGCTAACAATGGTGGATCGCGTGGCCGAAGCTGTGCTTCGCAAAAAAAAAAACATTAACTTCAATTAGAAGCGATGTTTTACATTAATTCAACCTGAATTCCATTGAGAGTATGACTGGGAGGCTATGAACCATATCTTATCATTTATATATTTTATAACATGGCGTGGAGTTTCAATAAAGTGTATCAGCTTTCCTTAGAGGACTTGTCTTCCGGGCAATTAATTGCTTTGACTTTTCTTTTCCTTATTATTTTTTTTTTTTGTTGATCACATGTCTGTGGGGTCTGCGCGATTGCGTGTCCATTTCCGTGCCATTTTCGTGCTCCTCGAGCTTAGCGGCGCGACACCTGACGTTCTAAGCTAGCATGGCGCGATCGGTCTATTCTTTAATGTCCCATTGCGGCCTTAACGAAATGGGGGGTATAGATGTATATTGTCGAGAGTAGGAAACATGGTGATGGCCTTTGTTTCAGATTTGGTGTTTGAGTAATATTTTAAGAAAAACGCGACGGCTGCAATAAAAGAACATTCCAGCCCAAAAAATCTAACCATTTATATATTGCGAAAAGGATCTCTTCTACATCCCTGCACACATTTCTCATGCTATTTTGGAAGAACTGTCGTGCTAAATTTTCCATTTATATGCGTTATACAAATGGACTCCTAAATTTATTCCGGTAAGTAATCTGTAATCTGCTGTTTTATGTACAGTTGAATTACGATGACTTACTGCATTGTTAATTTCGTTGCGCTGTACTTTGTTGTTGTTGTTAATAACTTCGACTGTAACATCAATCTGTATAAAATTACTTCTGATTTCACTGTAACCCCCCATACTCAATGCCTTCGGTCCTGTAAGGTATTTTTCAATAAATAAATAATCCTGCTAAGGCAGCTTCTCAGCGGAGCGACGCATCAAAGCAGGGGGGGGACAACTGCGAACTGGTCACAATTTTTTTTCAATGGGCAGTGGCATGTGCTCCGTACTTGTTATTCTTGCAGGTATACGCTAAACATTCAAGGAATAGATGCTGTTAGGTTTTATATTAGCGCACACAAGAACAAAGTCGCCATCATCGCCCATGTTTTTGTCATTACATGGTCAGGCTTTGATTAATATATGTCCATTGCGTACACAACGTTTAGAAAACAAATTACTACCACAAATGTTATATCTAGGAACATGTTCCTATTACCCGTAGGATCGATAATAAATTGACCCCATACATACTGCTTTAATGTACATTTACCCTGAAGCCACCATGATGTCCGTCCCTGATGTCACAATCCAAAATTCGTTCATTCTTAACCTCTCCAGCTCAAGCGGGTGGCGTATGCACATCCACATGCAAACCTAGATTTTTTGTGCGCTGATATTTGCATAACAGCATCCGCTGCCCATCTATGTAATGTGAATGAAGGTCATTCCTCATCGTATAGTCAAGTAAAATGTTTACGAAAGCAAATGAACACACACAGACAAACATATACATAAACACACAAACAGACACATACGCAGGCACAATACGGGCACACGAAGGCACATGTACATCGGCACGCTCTAGGTCTTCCGCTAATCACCCGCCGCTAAAAATTATAAACCCCTAACAATTGACAGGAGGTCCAGGAAAGAATTTTTAGGCTTTGGCGTTCCAACGGCGCCTCTTTTTAGCCGCCGTGTTTCTAGACCAGTACCAGCCGCAGTGCCGCGTTTCCTCATGAAAACACCCTGTTGCTGACACCATTCGCTTTCAACACACTCGGTGACCAACGACCGCTTGCAGTGGAACGTAGTTTTCGCTGTAATACATATGCCTACTCCACGCGCGCGTCAGTTGTGACATCTTTTATATATACATAGCCTGAAAGGCCGAAGGCGCAAGTCAGGCGTCTGCTACGACGTAAACTGCACTGACAGCATTTCTTTCCCTAGAAAGGCGGTAGCGCGTCCCGCCTGCGGTCAGACCTGTCCATAATGAGCCGACCGACGCTTAAGCGAGACGGCTAAGTTGTCGTCTTGTTCTTTTCAGTATTGCACAACACACTGTGCTTGCGAATCACTGGCGGATGCGGCGACCAGAGGCGCCGCACATGACCGAGGTGACGGCTTCCGTTCAGCTACTCAAGGCCAAGTTTTCCTGTGATCGTGTAACTGAGCGCGTGCACAACACTCTCATCTGAACCGCCGCTGACAGGGCAGCGGTCTACGAAGGTCACGGCAACGTCGCTAGTGGTAAGTGAGAGCGCTTATCCCACGCGAGCTCGTTCATTATACAGTTCACGCTCGTTTTGATTTTTCGCGAGATATGGGTTTTCGAGGCGCGTGCATTGCGCAATTCACATTAGAAAACTATTTCGTTCGATCAAAAATAAATCAGGTTTCTCACCGTGTCCGACGCTTCGTCGTATTCTCTTACGAGTTTCACAAATCGTCATATTTTCCTCACCGCTAACAAGCATTATTATTGATAAGTTTCTTAAAATATATTTTGTGAGGCGCGCGAGTTCAAGATTCATTATAAGAAAATGATCTCAATTGCGGAAAAGATAAAACAGACCAGTGCAATAACACAAAGATGCGGACCATTCGTAGAATTAAATCTAAAATAATTCTCGAAAAGAGGAGAGTTGTTTTGCGGTATTCGGGGTACAGGAACTTCTGTCTTTTTAGAACAGACTAGCGTACTTTTATTCGCTTTTGGTATTTTAAATAATTCTTTAGTTCCTTTTGATGCAGTATTAATTTATAATATATCCAGGCTCCCTGGTCAGCTGGCCTCATGTCGGTACAGCAGTGGTTGGATTCTTTTTATATGTAGGTCTAATAAAAAAGTTGAACAGAAAAAAAAGGCTGGTTACGTACAAAAAAAAAAAAGAGAGAGAGAGAGAGAGAGAATTCTTAAGTGACGCAACATTACGTGGACATGTTTGTATTAAAATTATTTGTTTAAAGACATTATCGCGGTACACATGCTTTGTGTACAATAGTATATATGCACAAGAACATTAAAAAAAAACAAAAAAACATGCCAATACATGAAAAATTTGCCAGTCGAATTGGTCCTTATTTGAATTTTTTTTCGTTAAATACAAAAATTACCTTCATACTTAAATCACGACTGCCTTTTTCTCACCTGCGTGGTTTTTTTTTCTATTATTTTGATAATGTTAACAGTTAAAGCATATTCGAATTTGTCACACCTACAAAACACAGCACTGGTTTTCAGGCCAGTTATACGCGCGCATATGTGCTAATATACTTTATTTGTTGCGTCCTTCTCGCAGGTAATGGTAAAAAACTGATTCACACCTGAATAATTAGCTTTTCTCATTCAAGATTTCAGTCCCCATGACATCCTTGACTGATGCTGTGGGGTACATGTGTATCATATATACAAAGAGCGCCCCCTGTGCTCTCTGTATAGCAAAACGGCTATTTACAAGGGGCAACGCGTCCATAAAATATATTGCCTCCAGAATACTTCGAAAGCACACAGGATTCTTACTAGTATAAAACTTGCAAGTGGAAATCTCCTTTGCTTTTCTTATGCCGCCTTGAATCACAGATTATGACGGAAAATTACCAGACATCAAAGTAACCAATTTTTATTACAAAGACGGGGGCCGCATCCCGAGAAAGTCAGCGTTGTTCGATTGCTCAATGTATACTTTCTGCTGAAGCGTCTTAAGCCGCGTTCTCTCCAAGTGACTACTTATTGGCCAAATATCAGCTTTCCTCAAGTTAGTAAAATGTTTTATTTGGTGTGAAGGCACTCATTCTATGAAAAATATCTGAACGTCAATCAGTTTAAAATGTTGCACAGAATCAAAACGAAGCTGCCGATTTAATGAGTTATTTATAATGTGTAGGTCTAAACAAGGCCCGTAGCCAGGAATTTTGTTAGAGGGGGGGGGGGGGGGGCACTTGCTTAAGTTCTTGAAAATCACCTATTTTAAATGCGAAGCATTTCTTTGTGTACTGTAAGCACTTTTGCGTTTCTATCTACGTATCTATCTATCTATCTATCTAGCCGCCTACGTATGGGTCCTCTCGTGATCGCCTCCTTAACTTGGGGTATACCAAAATTCGTATGGGAGGGTAAGAGGTATTCACGAATATATCTGGCTGATCATGACATGAATAACGTGAAAATCCTGTCGTATAAGTCGTCGAACCCTTTCCAGCAGACACGTGTGGCACATACCCGTATATCACGGGCCGTGGTATGCGGGTATGCGCCACAGGTGTTTCACAATTTATGTCTACCCAGAAAAGGCGAGGACAGACATTACTCATTTCAAAGTGAGAGCGTTAAGAAAAACTGACGTCCGCAGCGTTGACCCGACGAATGCAAATAATAAATATCAGGGTCCCGGCAGGAATCGAACCCAAGCAATCTGCGTGGCAATCAAGTATTCTACCACAGAGCCACGCCAGGTCTCGCAACTATTTTGGAAAAAGACCCTATGCAGGCATAATGTTCGGTGAAACGTCAATTGTAGTTCCAGTGCTGGCTATCTAATTTTATAAACATTACATATGTACTCCTACGAGGCAGGCGTCACGTCGGGTTAGCGTCAATTTGTTAAAGCGCCATCCACTGTAATTGGTCCACGAAGCACTATCCAGGGCTACCATCCACGCAAGCACAAGTGTTACATATCAGATTACCGCTTCTGGTGTAGGTAATACCCATGTTTCTGTTGGCATCGTCACGCAACTGTGAACAACTGGTTATATGAAACATATGCGACTGTTCAACATATGTCTGTGCGTAACACATTTGTACATATCTTTAACGTCATTTCGTAACGTTTCGCTCAATAAGAAAATTACAACCCAGTCACCTTGCCTCCGCATGCTGCGTATACCATCGATTCCCATGGTACGTGGGATCTGTCAATTTTTTTTTATTTTTTGTCCTTGGTAAAACAACCCCTTCATCCGAATTTCGGGGGGGGGGGGGGAAGGGGGGGCTAGGGCCCCCGCCCCGGCTACGGGCCTTGTCTAAACATATTGCAATTTGTCCGCGTTATATCACCTTGTTACCTAATATCTCAATTTCTACGGAATTTCATTCAAGATAGGTCTAAAAAACAGTACTGCGGAAGGGGAGAAAAACATTCAGCCAAATTCGTCAAGGTTCATAGTAAACGACACCTTGAGCTTACTCTTCCTTTGTAATCTTCAAGCGCAACATTGTTTAGTGAAGTTTTTCGTGTACAGTCAGCGCTAGCTTTTCTGAAATTCGTGAACCACGATTATAAAACCTGCATTTTTTTTCATCGAGATACCAGGGCAGCCTGTGTATTTGTGATATTCTGAACACTGCGCAATGAGAGCCAGAGTAAGGTGTCTGCAGGCACTCAGTCACTACACTGTAACGTCTTTGTCGTGCAAAGCGCTGTGGAATCGATCATACTTGTCGTTTTGGCGACGCGCAATGAATTCGTTTTTCACAACGTGTGTCGCGAAGCCTGGCAGTATTCTCTGTAACGTGTGCAAAAAAGAAGGAAACAATAAAACGTAAAAACATGTGTTCTGCGGCTAATTAGTAGAGGAACGGTAGCCTGTACTTTCTAGGAGACGTTTTATACCTGCTGCATATCGAAGACTTCAGTTCAAAGTTCAAATCCTCATACGGAATGAGCAGATATCTTCCAAGCTTTTTCTTCGATGCCCGTTTGGAAATAATGTCAGTGGTATTAGATTGCAGCTCGGGCTCTTGGACCTAAAAGCGCGCGGAAAGTAATCGGTAAAAGCAATGTTTTAATTGCTTGCCGCGAATTCATTAGCCTTCCATTCGGGCATATTTTCGGGGCAAATATCGTAGCCATTGCCGCAGCAACTCGCCATCGTGCCGACTAGGCATTCGCTGCGACCTGCATGGATATGTGGCGTCCTCTTCACCATCGAACAAAGATCTGGGCAAGAAAAAAGATGTAGTTTGCAAAATCTTACTTCCCGTGGTTTCAGAAATGCAAAAAGGAAGGCCTTGCGATAAAAGCTTCATATTTAAATGTTAAGAACGGGTTTTCACAGTTAGTGGCAAAAATACTGCAAATAAATGCTACTTCTGGTTTTCAGTATTTCTATTATTGTGAAACAGTTACCCGAAGACCAATATCATGGACTTTTTGTACACAACTTTGCATACAAAAAAAATTGCTGGTCGCTCCATTCTAGTGCATGCTAGTGAAGTGCACTGCGCGTCTTGTCACTGATAAATTCTACCTGGTTCAGCACTCACCTTAAGTCAATTATACCTTTCTTACGCCGTTGTTACACAGGGAGCATAAAGCTTCGGTTAATGTAACCGTAGTTTCGTGTAACCGCGGTTCGCTTAGATTATACGATACGTCAAACCGCGGTTATGCCGCTAACCGCGGTTTTAGGAAACCAAGCTTGGCAACTTCAGTTTGGCGGTTAACCGAGGAAATGATGGCGTCTATGAAGGAAGTTGGCTGTACACAAGGTGGCGTTAGTCCGCCTTAACCAAGGCACGCTTTCGCGCTGTGTAACATCGGCGAACCGTGGTTGGCACTAACCGCGGTTCAACCTGGTTAACCGTGGTTGGTCGTAACCGCGCTTAACTTGCCTGTGTAACAAGGATATTAGATGGCGATCCCGAGGTGCGATCGATCTAGGGAACCTCTATTACCCACGCCCGAGTGTCAATAAGCTCATCACAGTGCGTAACGGAAACGAGTGAGCTGCGCAATAAATCGCGCCAACAGCTTGTAGCCAGGCAGACTTCGAAAACGAGCCGCGCGATTAAGCTATTGCAGTTGCAATCTCTGAGGTCTTATATTACCCCCTTGCAAATTTCTCTAATAATAATAACAAAAACAGCAACAGTAATAATAATAATAATAATAATAATAATAATAATAATAATAATAATTGTTAATGTTTAACGTCCCAAAACCACCATATGATTGTGAGAGACGCCATATAGTGGAGGGCTACGGAAATTTTCACCACCTGGGGTTCTATAACGTGGACCAAATCTAAGTACACGGGCCTCGAGCATTTTCGCCTCCATCGAAAATGCGGCCGCCGCGGCCGGGATTCGATCCCGTGACCTGCGGGTTCAGCAGGTCAACACCATAACCACTAGACCACCATGGCGGGTGCCTTGCGCATTTCTCCTGTTTGAAGATGGGTACCGAATATAATAAGGACAGTGCACATGTAGCCATGCTCCAGAGGGGAGGGGTCTTCCTTGGCTCTTACTGTGACTTAACAGGGTTCCCTGAGACCGACATACTTGAGAAACCCCTGATCTAGGCAATTAAAAAATTGCTACGGACCCGTTAGTGCTGTAGCAATTTTCACAAAAATTTAGGCACTTTATAGCGGCATAGGCGACATTGCATTTGGACTCAACTTCATCATAATCGTGTGTGCTTTGGAAAACAGAACCATCTTCTGGAAATATTGTACTTTAATTCAAACAGTTATTGCATTAACGATAGCGCTTACATACAGTACAAAAAGCAGGATGCTCCCTATGCATCTATGAACTGGCATCCCAGGAAGACAACCGGAATCCCTTCTATCAGTATCAGGAAGGTGTGTTCAGATATGCAGATATTCTTTCAACACCCGGAAGAAACCCGTCTGCGCTTCCTGCTGCGCATCTTCATCCTATCAGCGTCCCGTCAGAGCGCTAATATCTCTTCCCGGTCAGTTTGCACCTCCTGGGTCTTTTAAGGCGAAAGCCTTTAATGGCTCATACTCGCGTTCATCCGTCCGTCAGTGCCCTGGAAAGATACCAGCCGTGGCCTCTCCCCTCACACTCTCTCAGCAATCACGTGACGGGGCAGAGTCTCGTTGCAGCAGTCGTGTTATTCGGATGGCTCCCACGCGCACGCGTCACCCCTGTAGCCCCGGCCACCAACCCGCTCACTCCTGCAAGAAGGGAGACGCGCGCATCGCGTTCCATTCTGACCAACCCCGTCTCAATGGGCACAGGCTTTCGCCGAACACACTTTGGAATTTACGAAGTGTCCTTGATTTTTTTTTTGCCAACATCTGCGCCAGGAAGCATGCGCCGCCACAGCTACCGCTTCCTTGAAGTGCGAAGTCTTGATTATGCGCTGTTTTTTTAAAAACACTACCGACGAAGACGACGCAGAGACGAAAAGAAGTAGACGAGACAGAGCGCGAAGGATGGCGTCGCACCCGCGACCAGCTATGATACAGGTGTCGCACACTTTCGACTTCGCGATTTTTAGGGCCCAGCTCTTAGGCGCCCGTTCCTGCGATGAACGGCTTCGCCGTTGTGGGCGTAACCGATAGAGCGATCCAGAACAAGAGGGAAAGAGAGACTACCCCATGGGAGGTTTTCTACCGTAGGAGCCAGCGAGCCGCTGTGTTAGCGTCTGCGATGCCTCGTGCCTCTTCCGCGCTGCTTGTGACAGCGCAACACATTCATGCCTCTAGCGCACGGGCACTCAAGGTGGGTTGACCTCCGAGGGCTTGGGCGAACACGTGCATCGGTCGAATGGGCCCTTTGTGTGTGGAGCGCTCTAGCAGCCCTTTAGAGTCTAGCGCAGACTTAAGGTTGGTTAAAGTAGGTGGAGGCAAAATTCACCACGTTACGTTGACACGAAAACCGAGCATTCTGTTCTCCCACTCCAGCCACGCCGCTTCGCCTTGATGCATGCACACTTGCTCAACTTATCCCAAAATAAAAATATCTACACAACTGCGCTTGGAATTCGAATTAGGCAGTAACGTAATCATCGGTGATTTTTTTTAACACGAAAGTGTTTTATGCCGGGGTCCACCAAGATTTGAGTGACGTACTTCCGTCACGGAAATGACGTCGGAAAAATACACATGATCAGAAGACAAAGAAAAAAAGGTTCCGTCAACGGGAGTCGAACCTACGACCTCTAGGTCCGCGACAAGAGATGCAAGGCACGCTATCCACAACGCCACGGCCACAAACGTTGTAGGCTTTAAAAACAAGCCTTTCATATCTACCACTGTCCTCCCACAGTGCTCTTGCTAAAGTGAAGTAATGCATTATGACCGTGAAATGCATGATTAGTTCCTTCAGAGCGTTGTTTCTACGCGTCCGTCCCCTTCGGCGTGTTTCGAATAGGAAACGTGCAATTTTTCCGACGCATTAACACACTACCAGGTGGCGACCTTACCCCCAAGCATCCACACTCGTAGCATCCGTCCATACCAAAAATAGCTGTGCAACGCGCGAGTGCGTCGCATGGCCCCTAACTCCGCGTCCCTAGCCATGTTCCTAGCTCGCCCCGCGAAAAATCGCAGCCGGACGGGGAAGACACGACGCGCGTTGCGTTTCCCTCTGGTCGGGCAGCGTTGTTCAATAACTCTAACATGCCGCGAGTAGGAGAGCTTAGCCCAAGTTTGGCGCCCAATCAGTGACGCTCTTCTGGCTGTCACACCGCTTTCAATGACTCCGCTCACCGTACAGCTACCACAAGCATCTATGACCACAAGGGCTTGTTTAATCATTCATCATGTATGTTAGTCGTCGGGATACAGATCTATCATCAAGTGCCAACGTGGATGCATCCACGTTAAAGGGTGCTATAACTGTCAAAACACTAATAGACCTTGTGCAAGCTCTCTCATATCAATGTACAGTAAACATTCGACTACTTTTGTAACGACACATTTCACTTTCGTGCTATACCGATTCCTATGACGGAGGGATCAACCATGTTTTTCTTTAGCAGCGCGTGCACCATGTCGTACGCAGACCGATGGAGAAGTAA
>JALIZH010026892.1:0-10419 GCA_030522465.1 Rhipicephalus appendiculatus
ATTTCCATATTACGACTTGTCATTTATGTTCGTCATCGAGTCATGTCACTCAATACCAAATTTGGTGTATATCAAGCTAACGGAAAGGCCGCGAGCGTAGCATGAGCATGGAATGCAAGTCATGTCGCTCATGACATGTTATGATTTCCACATTACGGCTTGTCATTTATGTTCGTCATACAGTCATGTCACTTAATACCAAATTTGGTGTATATCAAGCTAACGAAGCGGCCGCGAGCGCGCCATGAGCGTGGCATGCAAGTCATGTCGCACATGACAATTCATGATTTCCATATTACCACTTGTCATTTATGTTCGTCATACAGTCATGTCACTCATGGCCAAATCTGGTGTATCTCAAACTAACGAAACGGCCGCGAGCGCGCCATGAGCGTGGAATGCAAGTCATGTCGCTCATGACATGTCATGATTTTCATATTACCACTTGTCATTTATGTTCGTCATACAGTCATGTCACTTAATACCATATTTGGTGTATATCAAGCTAACGAAACGGCCGCGAGGGCGCCATGAGGGTGGCATGCAAGTCATGTCGCACATGACAAGTCATGATTTCCATATTACGACTTGTCATTTAGGTTCGTCAGAGTCATGTCATTCAATACCAAATTTGGTGTATATCAAGCTAACGAAACGGCCGCGAGCGTGCCATGAGCATGGAATGCGTCATGTCGCTCATGACATGTCATGATTTTCATATTACCACTTGTCATTTATGTTCGTGATACAGTCATGTCACTTAATACCAAATTTGGTGTATATAAAGCTAACGAAACGGCCGCGAGCGCGCCATGAGGGTGGCATGCAAGTTATGTCACACATGACAAGTCATGATTTCCATATTACGACTTGTCATTTATGTTCGTCATAGAGTCATGTCACTCAATACCAAATTTGGTGTATATCAAGCTAACGAAACGGCGGCGAGCGTGCCATGAGCATGGAATGCAAGTCATGTCGCTCATGACATGCCATGATTTCCATATCACAGCTTGTCCTTTATGTTCGTCATACAGTCATGTCACTTAACACCAAATTTGGTGTATATCAAGCTAACGAAACGGCCGCGAGCACGCCATGATCGTGGCATGCAGGTCATGTCGCACATGACAAGTCATGATTTCCATATTACGACTTGTCATTTACGTTTTCATACAGTCATGTCACTGAATACCAAATTTGGTGTATATCAAGCTAACGAAACGGCCGCGAGCGCGCTATGAGCGTGGAATGCAAGTCATGTCGCTCATGAAGTCATGATTTCCATATTAGGGCTTGTCAATTATGTTCGTCATACAGTCATGTCACTTAATACCAAATTTGGTGTATATCAAGCTAACGAAACGGCCGCGAGCGTGCCATGAGGGTGGCATGCAAGTCATGTCGCACATGACAAGTCATGATTTCCATATTACCACTTGTCATTTATGTTCGTCATACACTCATGTCACTCAAAACCAAATTTGGTGTATCTCAATCTAACGAAACGGCCGCGAGCGCGCCATGAGCGTGGAATGCAAGTCATGTCGCTCATGACATGTCATGATTTCCATATTACCACTTGTCATTTATGTTCGTTATACAGTCATGTCGCACATGATAAGTCATGATTTCCATATTACGACTTGTCATTTATGTTCGTCATCGAGTCATGTCACTCAATACCAAATTTGGTGTATATCAAGCTAACGGAAAGGCCGCGAGCGTAGCATGAGCATGGAATGCAAGTCATGTCGCTCATGACATGTTATGATTTCCACATTACGGCTTGTCATTTATGTTCGTCATACAGTCATGTCACTTAATACCAAATTTGGTGTATATCAAGCTAACGAAGCGGCCGCGAGCGCGCCATGAGCGTGGCATGCAAGTCATGTCGCACATGACAATTCATGATTTCCATATTACCACTTGTCATTTATGTTCGTCATACAGTCATGTCACTCATGACCAAATCTGGTGTATCTCAAACTAACGAAACGGCCGCGAGCGCGCCATGAGCGTGGAATGCAAGTCATGTCGCTCATGACATGTCATGATTTTCATATTACCACTTGTCATTTATGTTCGTCATACAGTCATGTCACTTATTACCATATTTGGTGTATATCAAGCTAACGAAACGGCCGCGAGGGCGCCATGAGGGTGGCATGCAAGTCATGTCGCACATGACAAGTCATGATTTCCATATTACGACTTGTCATTTATGTTCGTCATAGAGTCATGTCACTCAATACCAAATTTGGTGTATATCAAGCTAACGAAACGGCCGCGAGCGTGCCATGAGCATGGAATGCGTCATGTCGCTCATGACATGTCATGATTTTCATATTACCACTTGTCATTTATGTTCGTGATACAGTCATGTCACTTAATACCAAATTTGGTGTATATAAAGCTAACGAAACGGCCGCGAGCGCGCCATGAGGGTGGCATGCAAGTCATGTCGCTCATGACATGTCATGATTTCCATATTACCACTTGTCATTTATGTTCGTCATACAGTCATGTCGCACATGATAAGTCATGATTTCCATATTACGACTTGCCATTTATGTTCGTCATCGAGTCATGTCACTCAATACCAAATTTGGTGTATATCAAGCTAACGGAAAGGCCGCGAGCGTAGCATGAGCATGGAATGCAAGTCATGTCGCTCATGACATGTTATGATTTCCACATTACGGCTTGTCATTTGTGTTCGTCATACAGTCATGTCACTTAATACCAAATTTGGTGTATATCAAGCTAACGAAGCGGCCGCGAGCGCGCCATGAGCGTGGCATGCAAGTCATGTCGCGCATGACAATTCATGATTTCCATATTACCACTTGTCATTTATGTTCGTCATACAGTCATGTCACTCATGACCAAATCTGGTGTATCTCAAACTAACGAAACGGCCGCGAGCGCGCCATGAGCGTGGAATGCAAGTCATGTCGCTCATGACATGTCATGATTTTCATATTACCACTTGTCATTTATGTTCTTCATACAGTCATGTCACTTAATACCATATTTGGTGTATATCAAGCTAACGAAACGGCCGCGAGGGCGCCATGAGGGTGGCATGCAAGTCATGTCGCACATGACAAGTCATGATTTCCATATTACGACTTGTCATTTAGGTTCGTCAGAGTCATGTCATTCAATACCAAATTTGGTGTATATCAAGCTAACGAAACGGCCGCGAGCGTGCCATGAGCATGGAATGCGTCATGTCGCTCATGACATGTCATGATTTTCATATTACCACTTGTCATTTATGTTCGTGATACAGTCATGTCACTTAATACCAAATTTGGTGTATATAAAAGCTAACCAAACGGCCGCGAGCGCGCCATGAGGGTGGCATGCAAGTTATGTCACACATGACAAGTCATGATTTCCATATTACGACTTGTCATTTATGTTCGTCATAGAGTCATGTCACTCAATACCAAATTTGGTGTATATCAAGCTAACGAAACGGCGGCGAGCGTGCCATGAGCATGGAATGCAAGTCATGTCGCTCATGACATGCCATGATTTCCATATCACAGCTTGTCCTTTATGTTCGTCATACAGTCATGTCACTTAACACCAAATTTGGTGTATATCAAGCTAACGAAACGGCCGCGAGCACGCCATGAGCGTGGCATGCAAGTCATGTCGCACATGACAAGTCATGATTTCCATATTACGACTTGTCATTTACGTTTTCATACAGTCATGTCACTGAATACCAAATTTGGTGTATATCAAGCTAACGAAACGGCCGCGAGCGCGCTATGAGCGTGGAATGCAAGTCATGTCGCTCATGAAGTCATGATTTCCATATTAGGGCTTGTCAATTATGTTCGTCATACAGTCATGTCACTCAAAACCAAATTTGGTGTATCTCAAACTAACGAAACGGCCCGCGAGCGCGCCATGAGCGTGGAATGCAAGTCATGTCGCTCATGACATGTCATGATTTCCATATTACCACTTGTCATTTATGTTCGTCATACAGTCATGTCGCACATGATAAGTCATGATTTCCATATTACGACTTGTCATTTATGTTCGTCATCGAGTCATGTCACTCAATACCAAATTTGGTGTATATCAAGCTAACGAAACGGCCGCGAGCGCGCCATGAGCGTGGAATGCAAGTCATGTCGCTCATGACATGTCATGATTTTCATATTACCACTTGTCATTTATGTTCGTCATACAGTCATGTCACTTAATACCATATTTGGTGTATATCAAGCTAACGAAACGGCCGCGAGGGCGCCATGAGGGTGGCATGCAAGTCATGTCGCACATGACAAGTCATGATTTCCATATTACGACTTGTCATTTATGTTCGTCATAGAGTCATGTCACTCAATACCAAATTTGGTGTATATCAAGCTAACGAAACGGCCGCGAGCACGCCATGAGCGTGGCATGCAAGTCATGTCGCACATGACAAGTCATGATTTCCATATTACGACTTGTCATTTACGTTTTCATACAGTCATGTCACTGAATACCAAATTTGGTGTATATCAAGCTAACAAAACGGAAGCGAGCGCGCCATGAGTGTGGAATGCAAGTCATGACGAACATGACATGTCATGATTTCCATATTACGGCTTGTCATTGATGTTCGTCATACGGTCATGTCACTTAATACCAAATTTGGTGTATATGAAGCTAACGAAACGGCCGCGACCACGCCATGAGCGTGGCATGCAAGTCATGTCGCACATGACAAGTCATGATTTCCATATTACGACTTGTCATTTATGTTCGTCATAGAGTCATGTCACTCAATACCAAATTTGGTGTATATCAAGCTAACGAAACGGCCGCGAGCGCGCTATGAGCGTGGAATGCAAGTCATGTCGCTCATGAAGTCATGATTTCCATATTAAGGGCTTGTCAATTATGTTCGTCATACAGTCATGTCACTTAATACCAAATTTGGTGTATATCAAGCTAACGAAACGTCCGCGAGCGTGCGATGAGGGTGGCATGCAAGTCATGTCGCACATGACAAGTCATGATTTCCATATTACCACTTGTCATTTATGTTCGTCATACAGTCATGTCACTCATGACCAAATCTGGTGTATCTCAAACTAACGAAACGGCCGCGAGCGCGCCATGAGCGTGGAATGCAAGTCATGTCGCTCATGACATGTCATGATTTTCATATTACCACTTGTCATTTATGTTCGTCATACAGTCATGTCACTTATTACCATATTTGGTGTATATCAAGCTAACGAAACGGCCGCGACCACGCCATGAGCGTGGCATGCAAGTCATGTCGCACATGACAAGTCATGATTTCCATATTACGACTTGTCATTTATGTTCGTCATAGAGTCATGTCACTCAATACCAAATTTGGTGTATATCAAGCTAACGAAACGGCCGCGAGCGCGCTATGAGCGTGGAATGCAAGTCATGTCGCTCATGAAGTCATGATTTCCATATTAGGGCTTGTCAATTATGTTCGTCATACAGTCATGTCACTTAATACCAAATTTGGTGTATATCAAGCTAACGAAACGTCCGCGAGCGTGCGATGAGGGTGGCATGCAAGTCATGTCGCACATGACAAGTCATGATTTCCATATTACCACTTGTCATTTATGTTCGTCATACAGTCATGTCACTCATGACCAAATCTGGTGTATCTCAAACTAACGAAACGGCCGCGAGCGCGCCATGAGCGTGGAATGCAAGTCATGTCGCTCATGACATGTCATGATTTTCATATTACCACTTGTCATTTATGTTCGTCATACAGTCATGTCACTTATTACCATATTTGGTGTATATCAAGCTAACGAAACGGCCGCGAGGGCGCCATGAGGGTGGCATGCAAGTCATGTCGCACATGACAAGTCATGATTTCCATATTACGACTTGTCATTTATGTTCGTCATAGAGTCATGTCACTCAATACCAAATTTGGTGTATATCAAGCTAACGAAACGGCCGCGAGCGTGCCATGAGCATGGAATGCGTCATGTCGCTCATGACATGTCATGATTTTCATATTACCACTTGTCATTTATGTTCGTGATACAGTCATGTCACTTAATACCAAATTTGGTGTATATAAAGCTAACGAAACGGCCGCGAGCGCGCCATGAGGGTGGCATGCAAGTCATGTCGCTCATGACATGTCATGATTTCCATATTACCACTTGTCATTTATGTTCGTCATACAGTCATGTCGCACATGATAAGTCATGATTTCCATATTACGACTTGCCATTTATGTTCGTCATCGAGTCATGTCACTCAATACCAAATTTGGTGTATATCAAGCTAACGGAAAGGCCGCGAGCGTAGCATGAGCATGGAATGCAAGTCATGTCGCTCATGACATGTTATGATTTCCACATTACGGCTTGTCATTTGTGTTCGTCATACAGTCATGTCACTTAATACCAAATTTGGTGTATATCAAGCTAACGAAGCGGCCGCGAGCGCGCCATGAGCGTGGCATGCAAGTCATGTCGCGCATGACAATTCATGATTTCCATATTACCACTTGTCATTTATGTTCGTCATACAGTCATGTCACTCATGACCAAATCTGGTGTATCTCAAACTAACGAAACGGCCGCGAGCGCGCCATGAGCGTGGAATGCAAGTCATGTCGCTCATGACATGTCATGATTTTCATATTACCACTTGTCATTTATGTTCTTCATACAGTCATGTCACTTAATACCATATTTGGTGTATATCAAGCTAACGAAACGGCCGCGAGGGCGCCATGAGGGTGGCATGCAAGTCATGTCGCACATGACAAGTCATGATTTCCATATTACGACTTGTCATTTAGGTTCGTCAGAGTCATGTCATTCAATACCAAATTTGGTGTATATCAAGCTAACGAAACGGCCGCGAGCGTGCCATGAGCATGGAATGCGTCATGTCGCTCATGACATGTCATGATTTTCCATATTACCACTTGTCATTTATGTTCGTGATACAGTCATGTCACTTAATACCAAATTTGGTGTATATAAAGCTAACGAAACGCCCGCGAGCGCGCCATGAGGGTGGCATGCAAGTTATGTCACACATGACAAGTCATGATTTCCATATTACGACTTGTCATTTATGTTCGTCATAGAGTCATGTCACTCAATACCAAATTTGGTGTATATCAAGCTAACGAAACGGCGGCGAGCGTGCCATGAGCATGGAATGCAAGTCATGTCGCTCATGATATGCCATGATTTCCATATCACAGCTTGTCCTTTATGTTCGTCATACAGTCATGTCACTTAACACCAAATTTGGTGTATATCAAGCTAACGAAACGGCCGCGAGCACGCCATGAGCGTGGCATGCAAGTCATGTCGCACATGACAAGTCATGATTTCCATATTACGACTTGTCATTTACGTTTTCATACAGTCATGTCACTGAATACCAAATTTGGTGTATATCAAGCTAACGAAACGGCCGCGAGCGCGCTATGAGCGTGGAATGCAAGTCATGTCGCTCATGAAGTCATGATTTCCATATTAGGGCTTGTCAATTATGTTCGTCATACAGTCATGTCACTCAAAACCAAATTTGGTGTATCTCAAACTAACGAAACGGCCGCGAGCGCGCCATGAGCGTGGAATGCAAGTCATGTCGCTCATGACATGTCATGATTTCCATATTACCACTTGTCATTTATGTTCGTCATACAGTCATGTCGCACATGATAAGTCATGATTTCCATATTACGACTTGTCATTTATGTTCGTCATCGAGTCATGTCACTCAATACCAAATTTGGTGTATATCAAGCTAACGGAAAGGCCGCGAGCGTAGCATGAGCATGGAATGCAAGTCATGTCGCTCATGACATGTTATGATTTCCACATTACGGCTTGTCATTTATGTTCGTCATACAGTCATGTCACTTAATACCAAATTTGGTGTATATCAAGCTAACGAAGCGGCCGCGAGCGCGCCATGAGCGTGGCATGCAAGTCATGTCGCACATGACAATTCATGATTTCCATATTACCACTTGTCATTTATGTTCGTCATACAGTCATGTCACTCATGACCAAATCTGGTGTATCTCAAACTAACGAAACGGCCGCGAGCGCGCCATGAGCGTGGAATGCAAGTCATGTCGCTCATGACATGTCATGATTTTCATATTACCACTTGTCATTTATGTTCGTCATACAGTCATGTCACTTAATACCATATTTGGTGTATATCAAGCTAACGAAACGGCCGCGAGGGCGCCATGAGGGTGGCATGCAAGTCATGTCGCACATGACAAGTCATGATTTCCATATTACGACTTGTCATTTATGTTCGTCATAGAGTCATGTCACTCAATACCAAATTTGGTGTATATCAAGCTAACGAAACGGCCGCGAGCACGCCATGAGCGTGGCATGCAAGTCATGTCGCACATGACAAGTCATGATTTCCATATTACGACTTGTCATTTACGTTTTTATACAGTCATGTCACTGAATACCAAATTTGGTGTATATCAAGCTAACAAAACGGAAGCGAGCGCGCCATGAGTGTGGAATGCAAGTCATGACGAACATGACATGTCATGATTTCCATATTACGGCTTGTCATTGATGTTCGTCATACGGTCATGTCACTTAATACCAAATTTGGTGTATATGAAGCTAACGAAACGGCCGCGACCACGCCATGAGCGTGGCATGCAAGTCATGTCGCACATGACAAGTCATGATTTCCATATTACGACTTGTCATTTATGTTCGTCATAGAGTCATGTCACTCAATACCAAATTTGGTGTATATCAAGCTAACGAAACGGCCGCGAGCGCGCTATGAGCGTGGAATGCAAGTCATGTCGCTCATGAAGTCATGATTTCCATATTAGGGCTTGTCAATTATGTTCGTCATACAGTCATGTCACTTAATACCAAATTTGGTGTATATCAAGCTAACGAAACGTCCGCGAGCGTGCGATGAGGGTGGCATGCAAGTCATGTCGCACATGACAAGTCATGATTTCCATATTAACACTTGTCATTTATGTCCGTCATACAGTCATGTCACTCAATACCAAATCTGGTGTATCTCAAACTAACGAAACGGCCGCGAGCGCGCCATGAGCGTGGAATGCAAGTCATGTCGCACATGACAAGTCATGATTTCCATATTACCACCTTCATTTATGTTCGTCATACAGTCATGTCACTTAATACCAAATTTGGTGTATCTCAAACTAACGAAACGGCCGCGAGCGCGCCATCAGCGTGGAATGCAAGTCATGTCGCTCATGACATGTCATGATTTGCATATTACCACTTGTCATTTATGTTCGTCATACAGTCATGTCGCACATGATAAGTCATGATTTCCATATTACGACTTGTCATTTATGTTCTTCATAGAGTCATGTCACTCAATACCAAATTTGGTGTATATCAAGCTAACGAAATGGCCGCGAGCGTAGCATGAGCATGGAATGCAAGTCTTGTCGCTCATGACATGATTTCCATTATACGGCTTGTCATTTATGTTCGTCATACAGTCATGTCACTTAATACCAAATTTGGTGTATATCAAGCTAACCAAACGGCCGCGAGCGCGCCATGAGGGTGGCATGCAAGTCATGTGGCACATGACAAGTCATGATTTCCATATTACGACTTGTCATTTAGGTTCGTCAGAGTCATGTCACTTAATACCAAATTTGGTGTATATCAAGCTAACGAAGCGGCCGCGAGCGCGCCATGAGCGTGGCATGCAAGTCATGTCGCGCATGACAATTCATGATTTCCATATTACCACTTGTCATTTATGTTCGTCATACAGTCATGTCACTCATGACCAAATCTGGTGTATCTCAAACTAACGAAACGGCCGCGAGCGCGCCATGAGCGTGGAATGCAAGTCATGTCGCTCATGACATGTCATGATTTTCATATTACCACTTGTCATTTATGTTCTTCATACAGTCATGTCACTTAATACCATATTTGGTGTATATCAAGCTAACGAAACGGCCGCGAGGGCGCCATGAAATTGGCATGCAAGTCATGTCGCACATGACAAGTCATGATTTCCATATTACGACTTGTCATTTAGGGTTCGTCAGAGTCATGTCATTCAATACCAAATTTGGTGTATATCAAGCTAACGAAACGGCCGCGAGCGTGCCATGAGCATGGAATGCGTCATGTCGCTCATGACATGTCATGATTTTCATATTACCACTTGTCATTTATGTTCGTGATACAGTCATGTCACTTAATACCAAATTTGGTGTATATAAAGCTAACGAAACGCCCGCGAGCGCGCCATGAGGTGGCATGCAAGTTATGTCACACATGACAAGTCATGATTTCCATATTACGACTTGTCATTTATGTTCGTCATAGAGTCATGTCACTCAATACCAAATTTGGT
>JALIZH010026893.1:0-2500 GCA_030522465.1 Rhipicephalus appendiculatus
GCTTCGTCGTATCCCCGTACCCGTTGTACCCATTCAGTTTTTTTCTCTTCCTGGTCAGCCCTGATGAAGTGTAACGAAAAGTGTTACACCAATTCCTGCGACCTAGGGATCGGTATAACATTAAAGTGAACCGTGTTTTCACAGTAGTAGGTGATTGTACCCATACGTTCATGGGCTTTCACATAGGCTCAAGAAGACTGCAAAGGCTGTGACGCAAATGTTGTTTTTTTCTTCTCGTGGTAAAGTTGAAAGAGCGTGTGCCTCGATAAATAGGCAGAAGAATGACCAGTCACGAAAAAATGTGTTCTGCGTCCCATCGCACTCGTTTTGTAACATGCGTATCTGTACTAAGTCATTCGACATAGCTGAGTCATTCAGTGATTACTTCTATAAAATATACAATAATATATCCATAGCTTCGTCGTATCCCCGTACCCGTTGTACCCATTCCGTTTTTCTCTTCCTGGTCAGCCCTGATGAAGTGCAACGAAAAGTGTTACACCAATTCCTGCGACCTAGGGATCGGTATAACATTAAAGTGAACCGTGTTTTCACAGTAGTAGGTGATTGTACCCATACGTTCATGGGCTTTCACATAGGCTCAAGAAGACTGCAAAAGGCTGTGACGCAAATGTTGTTTTTTCTTCTCGTGGTAAAGTTGAAAGAGCGTGTGCCTCGATAGATAGGCATAAGAATGACCAGTCACGAAAAAATGTGTTCTGCGTCCCATCGCACTCGTTTTGTAACATGCGTATCTGTACTAAGTCATTCGACATAGCTGAGTCATTCAGTGATTACTTCTATAAAATATACAATAATATATCCATAGCTTCGTCGTATCCCCGTACCCGTTGTACCCATTCAGTTTTTTCTCTTCCTGGTCAGCCCTGATGAAGTGTAACGAAAAGTGTTACACCAATTCCTGCGACCTAGGGATCGGTATAACATTAAAGTGAACCGTGTTTTCACAGTAGTAGGTGATTGTACCCATACGTTCATGGGCTTTCACATAGGCTCAAGAAGACTGCAAAAGGCTGTGACGCAAATGTTGTTTTTTTCTTCTCGTGGTAAAGTTGAAAGAGCGTGTGCCTCGATAGATAGGCATAAGAATGACCAGTCACGAAAAAATGTGTTCTGCGTCCCATCGCACTCGTTTTGTAACATGCGTATCTGTACTAAGTCATTCGACATAGCTGAGTCATTCAGTGATTACTTCTATAAAATATACAATAATATATCCATAGCTTCGTCGTATCCCCGTACCCGTTGTACCCATTCCGTTTTTTCTCTTCCTGGTCAGCCCTGATGAAGTGCAACGAAAAGTGTTACACCAATTCCTGCGACCTAGGGATCGGTATAACATTAAAGTGAACCGTGTTTTCAGAGTAGTAGGTGATTGTACCCATACGTTCATGGGCTTTCACATAGGCTCAAGAAGACTGCAAAAGGCTGTGACGCAAATGTTGTTTTTTCTGCTCGTGGTAAAGTTGGAAGAGCGTGTGCCTCGATAGATAGGCAGAAGAATGACCAGTCACGAAAAAATTTGTTCTGCGTCCCATCGCACTCGTTTTGTAACATGCGTATCTGTACTAAGTCATTCGACATAGCTGAGTCATTCAGTGATTACTTCTATAAAATATACAATAATATATCCATAGCTTCGTCGTATCCCCGTACCCGTTGTACCCATTCCGTTTTTTCTCTTCCTGGTCAGCCCTGATGAAGTGCAACGAAAAGTGTTACACCAATTCCTGCAACCTAGGGATCGGTATAACATTAAAGTGAACCGTGTTTTCACAGTAGTAGGTGATTGTACCCATACGTTCATGGGCTTTCACATAGGCTCAAGAAGACTGCAAAAGGCTGTGACGCAAATGTTGTTTTTTCTGCTCGTGGTAAAGTTGGAAGAGCGTGTGCCTCGATAGATAGGCAGAAGAATGACCAGTCACGAAAAAATGTGTTCTGCGTCCCATCGCACTCGTTTTGTAACATGCGTATCTGTACTAAGTCATTCGACATAGCTGAGTCATTCAGTGATTACTTCTATAAAATATACAATAATATATCCATAGCTTCGTCGTATCCCCGTACCCGTTGTACCCATTCCGTTTTTTCTCTTCCTGGTCAGCCCTGATGAAGTGCAACGAAAAGTGTTACACCAATTCCTGCGACCTAGGGATCGGTATAACATTAAAGTGAACCGTGTTTTCACACTAGTAGGTGATTGTACCCATACGTTCATGGGCTTTCACATAGGCTCAAGAAGACTGCAAAAGGCTGTGACGCAAATGTTGTTTTTTCTGCTCGTGGTAAAGTTGGAAGAGCGTGTGCCTCGATAGATGGGCAGAAGAATGACCAGTCACGAAAAAATGTGTTCTGCGTCCCATCGCACTCGTTTTGTAACATGCGTATCTGTACTAAGTCATTCGACATAGCTGAGTCATTCAGTGATTACTTCTATAAAATATACAATAATATATCCATAGCTTCGTCGTATTCC
>JALIZH010026893.1:5000-47500 GCA_030522465.1 Rhipicephalus appendiculatus
AGAGAGAAAGAGAGAGGAACAAAGACAGAGAAATAGGTAGAAAGAAAGAGAAAGTTATAAGTAGAGAGAGGAAGAAAAAAAGTCAGTTTCACCGCAAGGGTGAAGCAATGAATGCGATAGCAAGAAATTGTAATGTTATACGAAGTGAGGCGGGCAGCTGACTCTTCTGGATCCGATCTCACGCAACTCTACAAAAACGCTGGTTTAAGAGAATACGGGCGCTCCAGTCACACTTTTCGCACCGTCTCATCGCGTTGAGAAGCGCAGCACGAACCGCTGACGGTTCGTGCTGATAGCCAGATAACGCGCGCGCCAGCGACGACCGCGCTCGTAAAATCAAAGGTTGCTCAAAAGGTCGCGGTTACAAAATCAAGGACGCGAGGAGGAGGGTTTCTCCAGCACGACGATAGCGCTCGAGGGACCCCCCCCCCCCCCCCCCCCGTCGCGTTTTTTCACGCTCGTTAAAGACAGCCAGCGCTCGCTTAAGCATTCGAAGGCCGGTCTAACATGTGGGGGGGGATCTTATCGCATGCGCCTCGGCGCGACGGAGATGGGTCCGGCTCGTTTGGTCTCCGCTTCCAGCCACGTTGGTCGCCCCGCTCGCGCGCTATTACCCGCGGGTTGAATGTACGGCTCGCTAGGGGATCTTATCAGCTTGGAATTCATACGGGACATGACGGCGACGGAGACGGCAAAAACCCGTCGAGACTGTCCATATAATTGCTATCGCAATAAAAGAAGAAAAAGAAATATAGAAAGAGCGAGAAAGAGAAATAGAGCGAGAAACAGTTAGATATCAGTCAGTCAGTCAACAAACTTTAATAAGGTCCAAAGGAACTACAAACTCGTAGTTGCGGGCCGCGCCCACGTTGGGACCGGAAGACCGTGGTCCTCCGCCCGTTCGCGGGCCCTATGGACAGCCCTTAGTTGTTCCCGGGGATCGCCGCTTCTGAGGGCTTCCTCCCAGTCCTATTGTTTATTAAAAGGCGCACTTCGTAACGCAGAACATTGCCAGAGAATGTGTTCTAACGAGCAATACTCTGCATTGCACTCACGGACAGCGTGGGTCGATGTCCGGAGCAAAGTGGCTAAATTTGACCTCTCGGCGGGAAAGATACCGCCTGTAACATTCTGAACGTAAGAGAATAGAAAAAAAGGCATGTGCTATTTGAACAGTGAAAGTGCTTAACCTATCGGTTACTTGTGCTCCGTCGGCAAAGCCCCACAGGTGGGTATACGCTACAGGAATTAGCGCAAGCCCCATTATTGAATACAGCAGGTGCGAGCGTTAAATGAAAACTCTGCTCGGTGAAGTGGAGCACGTGAAACATGTGAAAGAGATAGAAAGAAAGAGAATACAGAGAGACTAGAGACATAACAAGATAAAAAGACAGAGAAAGACAGAAAGAGAGAGAAAGATATAGAAAGGAACACTGAAAAGGAGATAGAAAAAAAAACAAAGAACAAAAAAGCGATAAAGAGAAAAATAGGGAGAAATAAAGAGAATAGACACGACAAGAAAGAAAGACATAGAAAGAGGTAGAAAGCAAATATACTCGAAAAAGAGATAGAAAAAATCAGGGAGCATGACAGGAATAGAAAGAAAGTGAAAAATAAGCAGAAACAAAGAAGAAAAGAGAAAGAAGCAGAGGGGGGAGAGAAAGTGATATAAATAAAAAAAATTCGGCAGATTCCACGTACGTTGGGAATCGATGTTATGCGAAGCATGCGGTGGTAAGGTGACTGTGTTGTAATGATTTATTGGGCGAAACGTTACGAAATTACGCTTAAGATATGTACAAATGTACGCACAGACATATGTTCCGCAGTCGCATATGTTTTGCATAACAAGTTGTTTACAGTTGCGTATTGATGCCAACAGCAACATGGGCAGTAGCAACACCAGAAGCGATAAACTGATATGTAGCGCTTGTGCTCGCGAGGATGGTAGCCCTGGACACTGCAACATATATCAACTTCAGTGGATGGCGCTTTGCTATAATTGATGTTAACCCGGCGTGACGGCTGTATCATCGGAGTACATATGTAATGTTTATAAAATTGGATAGCCAGCACTGCAACGACAATTGACGTTTCACGAACATTAGGGTCTATTCGAAAAGCAGTTCCGAGACCTGGCGTGGCTCTGTGGTAGAATGCTTGATTGCCACGCAGAATGCTTGGGTTCGATTCCTGCTGGGACCCTGACATTTATTATTTGCATTCGTCAGGTCAACGCTGCTGATGATGTCAGCTTTTTAACGATCTGGCGTTAAAAGTACCAATGTTTGTCTCGCCGTTCCTGCGTAGTCTAAACTGTCAATCACCTGTGGCACATACCCGCATACCTGTGGCACATACTCACCCCGTGGTATGTGCCACAGGGTTTGCCCGAAAGAGTTTGACGACGTACGCGACGGGATTGTCATTATTCATGTCACGACCAACGAGTCATATTCGTCAAACCATCTTATTCTCACATACTAATTTTGGTATACCCCAAGTTAAAGGGGTAATCACGAGATCACCCAGACGTAGGCGGCTAGATAGATAGATAGATACGCAGATAGAAACGCTAAAAGTGCCTGCAGTACGCAAAGAAATGCTTCGCATTTAATAAAGATGGAAACAGTGAGAAAGAGAAATAAATATGTAAAGAGATAGAAAGAAATATACAAATACAGCAGAAAGAAAGAGAGGAAAGAAAAGAAAAATGAAGTTGAACAAAGAAGGCCAGCCAGCTGCGCTCTTCTAAGAAGTTATTTCAAAAAATAATCCATCACTAAACATTTTAAGAATATAAACTCATTTAATTACATAACAAGGCACCGCCCGTTTCATGGCCGATCCCTCATTGTGGGTTGCGCCAGAATAACAAGGATCAACCAACCAACCAACCTTCAGGCTTGGCACCACTAGTGTGAAGCTGCCATAATTTTTTTTCTTTTCACAAGTTCTGCTGCCGCACGATTCATGGCCGATCCCTCATGGTGGGTTGAGCCGTTTTTTTAGGAACAAACCTATTAATCAACCAAATTCTGGCGTTACGGACGCACTGCTAATGGTTGTCTCGAACCAATGAATCAAAAGAGGAGTATGAAATAGAAGCTGTACTGGAGATTGAAGACCTGAATCGCCCGATGCAGCTTGCCCTATGCTTTGAACGTCGGGAGCCGAACAATGGTGCAGCCGGAGTGCTGCGATTGTGTCAATATCGCACATGGAAGAGCTTTGCTAGACAAATCAGCTTGAAGATTGCACTTTCTACCAGGCAAAGGATAATGTATGCATGAGTTTGCCGAGTTTGGTAGGCTAAAACACCACCTCTTTTACACGATTACCGATACTTATCACGAGGTGTTTGACATGTCCGAAGATGAATTTACAATCACCGTTCTAAATGTCACATCGCTTGACAAGCATCACGCAGACTTAGAACACGATGACGCGATACCAAAGGTCGGACTTTCTGTGTCTAACAAAGACATGGTGTAGCTTGGTACTATTTTACTAGGCTTACCCCCAGCTCCGCTACTGTTTGGTGTTTGTGATAACTCCACGCTTATATTTTTTATTCATCCCAATAAAAAAATTTATTCTAATTGTGCTTCTGTGCTTCTCTTTGAGCACAACATTTCTTTTTTTCACGACACCTGACAATTCCTATTAGCTACGAACCGCGAAGCCCATTGAGAGCTTCATACAAAATTACTCTGCAGTACAGGTGTCTAGAATTTAATAACCCTCTATCACACTATACATATCTATCCACTATGATCACTCTCGCATCCACAGGCTACCATCGGCACAATGTGAGATGCCGACTTCTTATTGCTGGTCATCTTCACTGCCACCGGAGCAGGCCAGTTCGCAGGATTCTGCCGTCCCGAATCCATTGGTGCCGCTTGTGCAGCGAAGAGTCCTCAGCACGGATGCCCTCAAGCAGCGCAGTCGTTTAGAGCCAGCGGCTGCGGGAACCGCGAAGTATGGAAACCTGAACTCCTTGAACGGGCACGCTTGCGCCCCGGGCGTGAAACATGCGCTCGAAGCGGCGAGGCTGCCATTGATGCACCGCGCCGTGCACTCGCGCTGATCGCCGAATATGTGGCCGTTGTGAGAGGGACACTTGCCCGTCGGGAAGTGCCACGGGCGGCACGCATAGCCGTCGAATATCCACGGGCTGCACTTGAAGTCTTGGCTATGGAGGAAAGAGAAAACACGGACGTCACGAACTCGGCCGAAAAGTGATCATCACTATCACTTCAGAGGGACTTTTTTCTGGGCGCATTTTACGTGGCTGAAAGAAACCCTTCCAAGTGTCCCGTACTTATGCTGAAAGTTTCTCCAGTACATTTCTTCAATTACGACATCTGGTTGCGGCGCTAATGAATTAGAGTAGACAAACAGGAACTGCATGTGAGCAGCGAGTGATATTGATGAGGAGCCAATAGTCACGATGTCTCCATTTGCGACGCAGCCCACTTTTGAATAGTGCCTATGAGTGACGACAGAACAAAATATTCTAAACATAGTGTTCAATACAAGCGTGGCCATATGCTGGCCATAAGCGACATGAGATACTTTAGTCAGAGTATAATGCAAATAATTGCATCATAACAGATTTAATGTCAGGTTTGACGTCCCGGTACGCATTATAGCTGTTGTAAGGGATTTCATTTTGACTAGCAGATACTGCAGCCACACTACCGAGCAGGATCAGTGAAATATATGAATATAAAATATAAGTGCCCATGCAAGCTGAATAAAGCACAGATTTGTGGATAAATAAACACCCAGATAAAGAACGTGTTTTAATACAAGATGGAAACACGTGCGATTTCCTTCATGAGAGGCCACTCAACTATACAAGTTCCCAGGGCATCAATTCAGAGCAGATATTTTATTTCGACTGCACTTACACGCATCATTCATACTTGTTCAATATCTGTAATCAAATAATGTTCATAATTGTGAGGACTGGCTTGTCTCTCGCAGGAATGTTTCTGCGAGAGGTCCGAAGTTTTTCGACCAAAGTATGAGGCTGGTTTTAAGCAAATAGATTTGGTGATTATACGGTAATCTGACCGGTATTTTCCGACATAACGCCAGTAACGTAGGGTTGATATCCAGCCCTTCTGCTGTGCATTCCGTCAGCCTTTTGAACATCCGCTTTGAAACGGCTCTCGCAGCAGCCGACAGGATTATTGCGTTGTGATGGCGTGCGTATGCAATTGAGTGACGCCAGTAGAACTGTGGTACTTGCGTCTACCGTTTTGAAGAAGTGCCATAATAGAGCAGACAAGAAAGCCTTCATATCAGGCATCGCATTAGGGAGCCAGCCACGTGTAATTTTAGCCACCCATTCCCATCAGGTGGTGATACTGTGGTCATATTATTCGCAGTAACGCCGGATTAACATTGATGAAAGATCGAAACACTGCCACTACCCGTAAAAAGCCTTTCCATTTTTCGATTCACTACAGCTTGAACAAAAAAAACAGCAAAAGCGCAGTTCGATAAATATGAATATTTGCCCAGCCTGTGAAATACCAAACTTCTCACCGCGTGCACTTGGCGAAGGCTGGTCGGTCGAAGCATTTCCCGGACGGTCGCTCTGTCTGGACGCAAGAAGAATAGCAGTCTGCTCTTGTGTGGAACCTGTTAGGGCTTTGGTTGCACAGTTCTACTTCATGGTCCCTTGCCTGAATGCAGGTTCTCATCACCGGGTCGAAGACAAACTCACTCCGAGGTTTCGGACAGTAAGAGTAGAACACTGCGCCGCATAGGTGCCGCTCCTGTCGAAACCGACAAAATCACTAATTTATCAATGTTAGCAGTAACACCGTACAAGTAACTGCGTTACCGGTTGCGCGTTACTTTTTTCAGCAACTTACTAACGTACTCGTTACCATTTCGGAACTGTAACGTGTAACGTACTTACGCTAACGTTTTTTTCTGTAAAGTGAGGTGTTACGTTACTGGCCACATTTTTATTCTAACTATACCAGGAGTTTTACAAGAAATTCCTTCGCCTCATAGGCGCCACTTTCCTAGAGCTCGCCCCGATGTTACTTTGTCGCAGCGGCGAACTGCTGCCGGCCAGACAAGCCTTGACAATGGAGTACCATCCAATGCATCCGTCGAGCTTAGGTGCGGATGTATTCCTACAGAAGCAAGGCAAGCATTGGACAGCTTTGAAATGTAACTGTCGCTGAATTTCTACAAGTTGTAGTCAACGGAAAGTTGTCCCTGAAATACTCTAGCGCTGTTTATAAACTTGTTTTCAAAATGAAATTTGCTTCTTTCTATCGGCAAGTGTGGGCATACGTTAGTAGTTCCTGAGTGATCGATACTAACCTTGTACATCTTCACATAAACATTCGAAATTTTTGTGGTTATGCAGGTTAAAGGAGAAAAAATTGTATCTGTGTGGAAACATTTTTCCCGAAACTAAGCCATTTCCGCATTTCTTTATGGCTACAAAAGTTGAGCATTCCTCTTCTTCATAGGAGCACTCAGTCAAAATCACTGTAAGTTTGTGGAAAGTTAAATTATTTAAATTTAAACATATTCCACAGAGATCTGTCTGGCTGGGTAAAAATTATACGAAAAAATATAAACTCTCCAGCCACAATTCTTAATCTAAGTTTTTAACCCTTTCAGACGCCACCTATGAAGAAACTTTCTGTAAATGTGTGAAATCGATAAAATGATATCTCATGACACTCAATAGTCTATTGCAACAAAAATAATCTCATAATATGTTAATTTATGTACGTTATAGTAAATAATCCTAATTAAGTTATAATTAAATATCTATTTATCCTGAAGTCATTGATGCTCAGTTTTGGCATAAGTAGAATGAAATCTCAGGCTAGAAATATAGCGCAAGTTCATTTTGGTTATGTCCATATTGAGCAAAGAAAAATTACACTTTTCACATGGCTCGCAGGAAGTGGCATGTCGAACGACTCGTCGAACGTGGTAGTGTCTACAGAAAAGTGATCATATACAACAGTACAATACAAAATGGAGTAAAATGAAGACGAATATATTTTTCAGGAGGTTCAATTCACCCAAAGCTCAATATATCTCACTCTTTCTCAGCGCCTAGTTGATACAAATAGCAAAAACAAGTGATGTACACAATTGTGTACATAGCGTGTCAAAGGGTTAATAATGAAATTAAAAACTGGCCCAACGTTTCGAGACCCGTTCGGTCTCTTCATCAGGGGGTGACTGTCACCCCCCTGACAGACAGTCACCCCCTGATGAAGAGACCGAACGGGTCTCGAAACGTTGGGCCAGTTTTTAATTTCATTATTAAAAACTTAGATTAAGAATTGTGGCTGGAGAGTTTATATTTTTTCGTATAAAGTTGAATGATGTTTGCATTACGGGGAAGTGTTGAAATCTCATTTTGTGCTTAATGGCGCATCGAGAAAAATGCCTTTACCATATGCCACAATGTTATTAAACATCATATAGGCGACTATATTATTGCGGAGGTCCGGCACATTTGTGAATACCATTCTCGTTAAATCAGTTTTTCAGCCCAAAATCGCTGTTTGGGCAAGCTTTGTGTAAAATACAAATGTGAGCTTTGAAAAATTGTTACTGTGGGTTCCTACAGCGGAGGCCCAACTGATTCAAATTGCTGACCGCGGAGTAACGGCAGAAGTAAAATGCGTTACTTTTTACGGAAATGGTAACGCATTACCTTTATATTTTTTGTTTGTAGCTAACGTACGGCGGTAACGCCTTCCATTTTCGTTAGCGTATAAGGTAACGTATTTAGTTACTTCTTTGGTAACGCCCAAAATACTATAACTTATGCTTCATTAAAGTATTTAATGAACTAATTATTTTTCATAGTCCCAGCACGTGCGCAGTACAGAGGGCTTTGTGGTGCACGCGTACAAGCATAGCCTGGCTACTATTTGTGACAACTTTATCCAGTATTAGTCACATTTCTGGTCATCATATCTGTCAATACAAGAAGTTCACCGAAGGAGGGAGAAAAGCAAATTAATGCAGAGGAAGTAGACGACTTACTCATGACTAACCCTAAGTGCAGTGAGAAAAATGTGTGACTTGCAGAAATAAAAAAAACGCGAAGTTTGGCACAAATGCGCAGTTTTTACTAACGCTATTTCAGAAGCAAAGTGGTTCCAGTCGTGGGTCGCATATGGATTAAATTATTATAAACACCCATCTGGAGAGAAAGAAAATGCCATAGTGGTCACAAATTCCAGATGAATGAAGAGTGCTGGGCGAGGAATGCTGCGACGCGACCTGATGCGCATTGACAAGAGCCCACGTAAGATATTTTTTGGTTGTTGTTGAAAGTTGTTCTTGGCGTAAAACTATATTCGTGAGGAATGAAACGCGTGGAATTGTTTCTAGCCATCTCGGGATAGGAAAGCGATTATACGGGCTCATTCTAGAAAATATGGCCAAAAATCCTCAAAAATAAAAAAACGCGATATTTGCTGGTTGCCCTCACAATTACTTTTTTATCGCGGCCGACATCTTAATATGTCTAGATAAATTATTGCAGCAAAACTTACAGAAATTAAAATAAATAATCTCTAGTTAAAGGGGATAGGTGGTCGGGTCAAGTTAAAAAGCTTAAGTGCTTCCTGCAATGAGGCCACTGCCGCTTTGTCATTTCCTAAAAGATGCCGCCACTCTTTCGCGGAGCAACGGATTTCAACCAAATGGGACCGTCGAGAGCGAAGCCGAAGCGCCGAAGAGCGTCATTGTCATGCCCTAGCAGACGGCTCGAACGGCGTCACTGTTTCCGACAACGATTTCAGTGGTGTTTCTATTTCTTCATTCGTTGACCAACGTGGGCCATGCATGTACTTGATGGCAATCGAAGCCTGCTCACCAACGAAGCGAAGTAGATCGAAGTTGACGTAAAGACACTCGCTCATTTTGGACGTCTAGGAAGAATATGGCAGCAGGGGCGGATCCAGCCACTCATTTTAAGGGTGTGTGATCGCTTTAAGTAAAACCGGGGAGGGGGGGTCCTGGCTCTTTTGTTTTTAATAGCAATATCATCACAAGAACCCCATCACAGCATAAATACTGTTAATTTGTGCTCACAGTGGTCCTTCTTATTTGTCCTAATTGGCGATAGGAGGTGGACGACAGACCATTAAGGGAGGGTGGTGAGGGCTGACACAGGCTTTGGGGGGGGGGGGGGGCAATCACCCTTACCCCCCCCTCTCCCCACGCTGGTTGCGCCACTGTATGCCAGTTGCGCTGTTCGGCGTTTCGGCTTCAGTTTTACCTACAAAATCAGTCGGATTTCATCCGTTAAATGCATTGCGGATGTGTGTTGACATCGTCATATATGAGGCGGGTCGCTTATCAGCCCAGCTTTGGAGGGCCCTGTGGCGGCGATACCTCTGAGTCGCTGCCTGATTCAGTCGTCCTCATCTTAAACGTAGGAGGTCCGTGATTTTCGAATGCTCCGCCGACTGCCATCGTCGGTTCGCGTGGTGCCTGCAAAGCTGGAGCAATCCGACCAGAGGCCACCACGGAGTGCACCGGCGACCTCCTTCCTGCGTAGGTGGCGTTCGGCTTCCAACTGAAGTCGGGAGTGGGTTTCGCGTTCAGCAGGACGCTGCCAGCGGTCACCATGAGCAGACCACTCACGAGAGCGATCAGCACGTACGGCAAGCTGCGGTTCCTCTCGCTACGCGTGCTGTCTTCGTCTTCCTCGTGCAGCGTTTCAGACGACGTCCACAGCAGCTGCTCGGTGCTCGCATGCTCAGCGAAAAACCGGACCGCCTAGAGGGGACATGCAAGTGTCTGAGTCGTGGCCAGTAGCGCATTATGTAGCCTAATATGCGCAGTAATATGCTCTGCTCTTACGTTTTGTGCGAAGGGCTACGAGAAGGGCCGGCAACGTACAAAAAGTGACCAGAAATGCGTAAATGGGGTCGTGCCGACAAAGGACGATTGTTTCTTGTTACCCTATTTCTTTACATGTGGTACCGTGAAAAAAAAATAATAATTTCCTGCTTTTTTTTATTTTCAAACACACGTAATGATGCTTGATTTGATATATGTTTATCTTTCAAATTGACGCAGTGGCTTCTTTCTTTATACATGTGTGCTACCTTGAATCACACCGCTCCCATTTTGATGAGCTCAATCTGTGATCTACAACTGCATGCTGATTCGTTGAATAGCACGAAAAAGACAAAGGAAGGAAGTTACACGCCACAGGCGCTGACTTCAAAAAGCACACTTGTAATATATAATGTTCTAGTACCGGTTACCTCGCATATTAGTTATTTAAAAAAGGATAAAAACCATACAGCACTACCACCTTCAGCAATCAGTGAAAAGCGTACAGGCGCATACAGTCAGTTACAAGCAGAAAAAAAATTGTTTAAAACGGGGTTTACAGTCAGTAAATCTCACAGCAACCTCACGACATTGTTAATAAATAGGAGTGCGCGAATATTCGAGTTTCGAATTCGAATCAAATAATACTTAATCGAATAATTCGATTCGACTTTCGAATAGCAGTATTCGAAGTTTCGAATAATTCGGCTGGACGAATATGTAAAGCGCGACAAAGGCCAATGATGCAACTTGGTTAGGGTGCGGTTGCTAAAACTAACGCTAACGTCGTTACAGAAAGCCTTCCGTTAAAAACTTTCACTGATGTACTAGTTAAAAATTCGAGCGCATGTTTATTTAAAAGGAGATTGTCATTTCCGCACGTCATGGCTCCAGCAGAAATGGTTGTGAGGATAGTCTGGGAAACTAACCGGCACTGAGCCGGTTAGTTTCCCCAGACTGTCCGGCACGAGCTCAGACCTTATAGTGAAGAGGTTCAAAAACATTTTAATGAGCCCCTGGTCCCAATAAAGGATGATCCTTTAAAATAGTGGAAAGCGCATAGAGCTGCACTTTATCCACGTATCGTCAAAATTGCTTTGCGATGCTTCCCCATCCCTGCTACTGAGGCGACCAGTGAGCGCATGTTTTCAACTGCAGGAAACACCATAACATCACGGCAAAAAATTCTGAAGCAAAGTCATGTGGAACAGCTTGTAGCCTTTCGATGGCAGTCACTCGCGTTATGTGCTCGAGGACATGAGCAGATTGCATTTCTTTGCTTTTTTTTTTCAATTTTTTCTTTTCCACAAAATCTTTGGTATTCGATATTCGATTCTATATTCGGTATTTTTTGCCACTATTCGGCACTATTTGATTCGAATTCGATTCGAGATGAAATGTCACTATTCGCACACCCCATTAATAAACGAGTCAACATGCAGCTTTACCAACGCGTCCGATTCGTCGCTCATGTGATCTATTTACTAAAAAAACAGAATGACAGCGAGCTGGGTCCAGAAGGGATGGCGTAATGGAAGGGAAAAAATTGGCAAAGTAAATACGCACTGTGAAGGCGGCCATTACAGTGCAAGAAATCGCGCACTATAAATGTGGCAAGAGCATGGCGCTATCCAGTGGTACATTGTAAAAAAAAGGGTAGTATATTCCCGCTATTTACGGAAGGTAGCGACGAATTCAACTTCGACGTTGTATTAGACCGTGTAAACAGAACAGCAATAATGAGCTTTTACAATTATCTTCAATTCTTGGCACAGAAGTGCGGCGTGTTAGGACCCTTGTCCACACAGGGCGATCCGGCACTTTAGCTCTACAGACATGTAGGAATGCCCCAGTAGATGGTCGCCATGACATTTGAACTCTAACACTAGTAATATAAATGCTATGCCCGAGATGATGTAGCTAGCTTCCTTCCCCATTATAATCAAACGACACTAGAAGAGAAATTCGGCGAGTTGGCTGGTTCATTATGTAGGAATAACAGCGCTAAAAACGGACGAGGACAAGTGAAGACACGACACAGGCGCTGACTCGCAACTAAAAAGCTTATTGAAAAGTCAAGCACACATATATGTAGCAGCCCACCTAACACGTGACGCACCATAGCGTCTGCGCAGCAGAGCAAACAAGATCTACAGAATTACCGATTCATGGCGAAGGAAAACATGTGTAAGCCCACCCGACAAAAAGAAGCAACCATCTACAGTAAAAAAAAAGTATGCGTAACTGTCCACAAAATAATCAAGCCTAACGGGGCAGCGTTGAATCCAAATAGCGAACTTCTTTTCCACCAAGGGCCACCGACGGTTTGCTCTGCATGCACTCTTCCCCCCTCTCTTTCAATGTAAAAAGCTTCCATCACTTCTCTAGTGCATTTGTCCCGATGTGGCCAAACAAACGAGTGGTTTCCCTGCCATTGGCTGGCAGCCACACCCTACAATGAGCTGGCAAGTGCAAATCCGCCAGAGGCCGTTAACGAGGATAGGTATTCCTTTTGTCTAACATTAAGCACCGCCTTGTTTGTCCTCTATAAACCACCCCGCACGATTGGCAACCTATAGACAACCCATGATTTGCACTGAACATATCTATTCTTTTTCTTGTCCGGACAGAATGTACAAGTCTTGCGCAAACCCTGAAGTTCTTCGATGCAAGGAGCAAATCCGAGGACATTTTATTGGGAGCGGACATTACAACACGCGCCCCTACATCTACTTGCCGCATTCTTCAAGCTATGGGAAAACCTATGCACATAGGTCACCACAACCGGTCTCTTTTCATTGCGCACGCGCTCTTTTTTCCTGCGTGTCTGACTTACTCCTTTGACCCACTTGATTAGATTTTGACAGCTCCTCAAGATTTCCCTATCAGGGTAGCCCGCCGGATTAAGCCTTTCAACTTGGCTCAGGAAACTTTCTTTTATCGCATGCGTGCACGTATACTATAAGCAACACAAATGTTCCTCATGAAAGCGCAGTCTAATATCGAGGAGCTGAAGCTCTCGTTTTTATATATGTGTACTTGTACTTTCCAATAAATTTTTAGTTGCGAGTCAGCACCTGTGTCGTGTCTTCACTTGTCCTCGTTCGTTTCTAGCGCTGTTATTCCTACATAACAATCAAACGAAAAGAAAAAATGAAATGTTATAGCTATACATGTTTCAAAAAAGCGTGAAAAAAACCACAACAGACAGGTACGAAGGAGACAGGACGACGCGCTACTGGCAACTGAAGTTTTAATCAAAAGCGTGGAAAGATATACACACAAATTACAAAAAAAAATGGATTAAGAAACAGGCCACCGCAGAATGAATACGCATATAAAAGAAAAACGCAAGGCACGTTTTTGTCACCAGCTCAAGTTATATCAAGGCATTCTACCTCGCGGCTTGATAGCGCTACCGACGGAAAGCTTATTCAAGAAACACCCGCTTTAGCAATATATGCGGCTTCAACAATTTCACGAGTCCTCTGAACTCGGTTCGAAAACAAAATAGATGTTTCTTTAAACAGAGGCTGACACCCACAGGCATGACAATGCGCAGATAGGTGCGAAAGCTTGTCAGTCTTCAAAGACCTTTCATGTTCACGCAGGCGTATGTTGACACACCACTCAGTTTGACCGATGTATGAGCGTTTGCAAGTTGTCGCTATGTTATACACTACGGCGACGCGGCAGGGCACGTACGTATTCACACGTTTTACACGGCAACATCCACAATCAGAGCGTCTCCTATCGGTCAGGGTTGCCGTTGGGTGGACATGAAAAGGCGCCAGAACTCACGCAAGAAGTAGCCAAAGTATCAATGTCATTTGATATTATCGCCAAATTTCGAGCCTAATAGAACAGAAACGGTATTATCAACAGAGTCTTTACTATTGATGAATAAATAAAATCATTTTGAATAAGTAAAACCACAATTTAAAAAACCGGCAGATCCCACGCACTGTGAGAATCGATGTAATGCGAAGCAGCCATCAAGAAGGAAATCTTGCTGTACATAATATGCATGCCATTATTTACATGTTAGGACCTGTCATTTGTGTTCATCATACAGTCACGTCTCGCAATACAAATTTTAATGTATATCAAACCAGCGAACTGGACGAAAGGGCACCATGAGCGTGGCATGTAAATGGCATTGTAGATGACATGCATGCCAAGATTTTCATGTTACCACCTGCCACTTATGTTCGCTTAATTTTTTACTTCGAATCGCAGCGATACGCGAGACCAATCTGCCTCCATTTCGCATGCGTTCGTATTCTCGCGCTCTGCGCATCGTGCAGAACGCCATTCGCGCTCCAGCGTTTAAATTGACGGACACTTTCAATTCCAAAGTGTGTTCCTCGAAAGCCTGTGCCCACTGAGACGGGGTCGGTCAGAATGGAACACGATGCGCGCGTCTCCCTCCTTGCATGATTAGAGACGCTGGCATAGCGACGCTACGCAAGCAAAGCGCGAGCGCTGTAGAGTCCAACGCGACCGGCGTCCGTTTGCGCGCCCCGGCGCCCACCTGGCACAGCGCCAAGACACGGCTGGAGGGACGGACGGACGGACGTGAGCATGAGACATTAAAGGCTTTCGCCTTACAAATTTGGTGTATATCAAGCTAGCGAAACGGCCACGAGAGTCTCATGAGCGTGGCATGCAAGTCATGTTGCACATGAAATGTCATGATTTCCATATTACCACTTGTCAATTATGCTCGTCATACAGTCACGTCACTCAATACGAAATTCGGTGTCTATCAAGCTAGCGAAACGGCCGCGAGAGTGACATGAGCGTGGCATGCAGGTCATGTTGCACAAGACATGTCATGATTTCCATTTTATCACTTGTTATTTATGCTCGTCATACAATCACGTCACTCAATACCAAATTTGGTGTATATCAAACTAGCGAAACGGCCGCGAGCGTGCCATGAGCGTGGCATGCAAGTCATGTTGCACATGAGATGGCATGATTTCCATATGACCACTTGGCATTTATGTTCGTCATACAGTCACGTCACACAATACCAAATTTGGTGTATATCAAGCTAGCGAAACAGCCGTCAGCGCGCCATGAGCGTGGCATGTAAATCATGTTGTACATGACATGCAGGTCATGATTTTCATATTACCACCTGTCATTTATGTTGGTCATGCAGAAATGCCTCATCGTACCAATTTTTGGATATATCAAGTTAAGAAAACGGCCCCAGGAGCACTATGGCCATGGCATGTAAATCGTACTTTTCATGACAAATTAGTCATGATTTTCATCATATGACTAGTCATTCATGTTTGCCATACAGTCGTGTTATGTCATACCAATTTTGGTATAAATCCCATTAACGATACGGCCAGGAGAGCACAAAGTCGTAGGCGGCTAGATAGATAGATAGATAGATAGATAGATAGATAGATAGATAGATAGATAGATAGATAGATAGATAGATAGATAGATAGATAGATAGATAGATAGATAGATAGATAGATAGATAGATAGATAGATAGATACGCTCAAAGTCGCCGAAGTTCGCTAAGAAATGCTTCGCATTTAAAAAGAGCCACGACGCCAACTGGAAATTTTCGTCGCCAACGGGGTCCAAAGTAGCCAATTTGGCGCAAAGTAGCCACCAACGGCAACCCTGCTATCGGCCTTCCTTTCCACAGCAGGGGCAAACACGCGAGAGCTTGTTAGGCGCACTGAAAACAACGTCAACGCCGAAGCGCTTGGCAACCTTTTTTAAACGGTGCGAGATCTTGTGCATGTAAGGCACAACTGCGACCTTCCCCTTTTCCGCCTTGTCACTGTGAGGCACTGAAAGGCACCCAGATTTTACCCATCTGTCAAGCTTCCTCGCAAGCAGAGCCCAACAGGCTATCAGGGAACCCTGCGGCTTTTAGCCTACTGATCTGTAGTGCAAAGCTAGCACTTAACAGAATGAGGACATGATTTTGAGAGGGCAGACTTTATACACGAAAAGCGCTATGCCATTTTTTACAGTTCTCGAGTGAGCTGATCCATACTGGAGGAGTGGTTTAGTAAACCTAGGGGAAAAAAACCCAACATACATGTGAGGAGAAGAATTGCAGCTTCGAGTCAAGAAATTGCAATTCATTGTCCTTGGGAAGTTCAAAAGTGAACTTCAATCCCGAACCACACTCCTTGAAAACTTTCAGGATGTCAATACACACTCTTTGGTAGTCGTGCCAATAAAGTAAAATTAAATAATCATCGACATACCGAAAGACACGCTTGTAAAGCCCATGAAGACTTTTTTTCCAACAGCCAGTCCGCTCTGCTAAGAAAAATTTCACAAAGAGTGGGAGCTACTCTGGAGCCAATACAGACGCCCGAATTTTGAACAAAGAGGTCCATTGTGCCATCCTAACAAAGGTAGCTTTAGAGGTAGAATGGACAACAGCTTCAAGAACCCTCCCAGTGAAACACCGCACCTTCACTCTAAGCCGCAAAGGGCGAAAAGGGGTCTGTGGTTCGTCCTTTTGGGGGGTAACTGCGTTGCCACAACCATTACTCCCCAAAGGATGAACGATTCGTCCTTTAGGGAGTAACTGTGAGGGGACGATCTGTTAGTCCTCAGTTGTTTTGAGGGACGAAATGTCGGGGTGTAAAGTTACCCCTTTGTGGGAGCAACTGATTTCTTCCTCTTTTTTGCCTGGTAACTGCGTAGGGACGAACTGTTACCCCTGGTGGGACTAACAGTTGCTCCTTCTCGATAAAAAAAAATCAATTTATTACAGTTTCTGGTTGAATTACCGAGAATTTGGAGGTTGACTTATGCATTTCATGACGTATACAATCAATACACAGAAGTAAATTCAGAAGTAAACTACAGAAAATTCACAACCAACAAACAGGATTCGAACTCGCGACCATTGAATCAGCAGCAACGTACGCTAGCCACTATACCATGCCCCCGTACACAGCAGAGTGAAAATTACCGGGGTTATATATGTAGGCACCGTTTGGACAGTGCGCATTCTGACATGTTCGTCAAAGTGGCAAGATTCCTTATATTAGGCTTCAGCCTTCAGTGTTTCGCAAGCAACCATTCGGTTTTGCCGTTCGTGAAAATGTGAAATGCGCTGGATTGGTTTTTCTGCGAGCGTATTTCGAGCGAATTTGAGCGCTTGGTGAATGTATGTATATGTAAAAGTTCCCATATATGCTCCTGTCGCTGTGTCAAGCTTGCTTGCTGCTTAGTGTACAGAACGCTGTTGGTTATATCGTTCAGCGAAAATGTCTGTTTAGTGTCAGAAAAACGAAAACGTCTAACGAAACAACGAAGTTTATTGAACGACTTGTGTCCATTCTGCAGCATCGTACACATAAATTAAACAACTTTGTTGAATACAGAAGATAGGATGGCTTCTCTGCATCCTAGGAGAAGCAATGAAAAGTGCAATGTTTTATTCGAATGGATGCTGTCCAGCCGACTTCAGGAAGTGCAACAGCACCATCGACAGCTGCTGAGAGCGTGTTCGTAGCCGCAAGATGTTGAAGACGTTTCTCGGGAGGCGCAACGCTCTCATTCATCGATTCCCTGAAAAAGTAAATGCAGAATCATTCATTATTTCCGGCAGAAGTGTGCGTGCACTTGTAGCTGCATCACACGGCGTCTGTTAGAAATGCCGCATGCCTAAAAATTAGACGAAAACTGCTCTTTCACTGAACCTGTCATAATGCAATCGAACAGTTCAAAATGTGTTGTGAAGCTCAAGAAATCCGTTCTGGATTTTAACGTTTCAAGCTTTCACAGGGACGCGCTTGTGGGCCCACTTATTTATCAATAAAGATTGCGCTTCATTTGAGAGAGAGAAAAACTATATGATTCTTAGCGTCGCTACAAATGAGCAATGTCGCCGATGCGGTCGCCGACTGCCTGTGTTAGGTAATCCTTTACTACGGACGTTCAGCACAAAAAAAAAAACATGGAGGCACAAGAAAGAGACGCAGACAACACAAGCGCGCAACACGAACGTCCGTAGTTATGCATCTTTACCAACCCGCCCAACTCGCCGCACTTGTCTAATCCTTTAGCTAGACATGCAATTTTATCAGCCAATCTTCCCAAATGACTTGTTTACCTTGCAATAAAAGACATTGAGCAGAGTTTACGTGAATGTTCTCTCAGAATGCCACGAAAACTTCTGATAAACAACGCTTATTTGTGCAGCGCTGAAAAAAACTTGAACAGCTGTACTTGCTGCAGCTAATGTCCTTCTCCGAGGTTACCATGTTTCGATGGACCAGCCACCAAGTTTGTTGTTCTATAGCAGGCGGAACAGCACTCACGTCATCAACCATGAGTGTTTAATTCGCGAAGAACGTGAATGTTAAATGAGCGGTCAGCGTTACATATCAACAGCACACAGCTAAAATCCCGCCGAGTGATGCAGCCTTGTTTACACTCACCTTTTAGGCGATATCCAGTAGGCGCGCAGCATTTCGATGGCGTAGCACTTCATTCCAGTAGCGGACCACGTTTACCACAGCGCGAAGAACATTCAGTGCACCACGAGTGCCAGCAATCACAACCACGAAACGAGAACACATCCACAACACACCGCTGCACCATCGAGGGTTAGCTTGCCGCGAGAACACCACGCCGCGCATGGATACAGCTTGGGCGCGTGCACATTTTTTTTTTGTGCGGGAGCTTTCTTACATTTGCTTATTATTATGCCATATAAACAATATTTCCTTACTCCTGCCGTAGTTGCCGTAGTTGTCATGGCCGTCTACACTAAAACAAACTGTTAACAGTTGATTTCTTTAGCGGACTATTTCCTTACGCGCACGCTGACCATTCGTTCGAGGCCGCCGTTGCGCGGGGGAAGTTCCATGGGAGTAAACGTTGCTCCCTCTGGCCTAACAGTTCCTCCCTCACTTTGCACACGGCACCCTCGTCTTGCAGTTGATCCCCCCCGCGGACTAACTGTTCGTCGCGGGGACGAAATGCAGCAGTTACTCCCATTTCCGTCCTTTGCGGCTTAGAGTGTTGTTCTAAACCTCCAATTCATCATTTCCCTCTGTGATGCATAGTTTCACACTTTCCATCAGCTTGTCATGCGGAAGCGAATAAAAAACATCCTCAATATCAATACTAAAGCAATAACGCATGCCAGGGTTATCGTTTTTTTAAGAGCTCAACAACAGCTTCAGAATTAGGCACGCGAAAATGGTCCTGAATGGCCAACGAGGAAAGATGGCGCTGCAGAAAACCAGAGACGACATGTTGCCAGGACAATGAATTGCAATTGTAGCGCTGTCAAGCCGCGACGTAGAATACCTTGATATAACTTAAGCTGGCGACAAAAACGTGCCTGGCGTTTTTCTTTTATATGCATATTCATTCTGCGGGGTCTGTTTCTTTATCTTGTTTTTTGTAATGTCTGTGTATATCTTTCTACGCTTTTGATTAAAACTTCAGTTGCTAGTAGCGCGTCGTCCTGTCTCCTCCGTACCTGTCAGTTGTGGTTTTTATCGCTCTTTTTTTCAAATATTGAATTTCAGCCAACTCGCCCAACTGTCCCTGCTAATTCGTTATAGCTATAATTAAGGTGTTAGTGTAGCAAAAGAAATTGCGTCCAATACATTCAAAATTCACTGATTATTCAATTTCAAAGAGCTGTGACAGCAAGCCGCCACTAAATGTCATATCGATCCAATAATTTAACAATGCCCACATGCTTCAGCTCTCAAATACTGTAGTAAATACTAACTATTCTTCGGCAACAAAGATGGCAGTACCGGTTATCGCGAGAGGGGGGCGAAGAGGAAAAGCACTCGGAGAGGCATAACCAAGATCAAAAGAGCCTCACGAAAGCAGGACAGGCGCGCAGTCTGCACTGCAAGTAATTCTGAAAATGCAGCACCAATAATGCGGATACTACGAACACTTATTTTAGTGTGATCTAGTGGCAAATAATTTCATGAGGATCCCATCGCCCTTTGCAGATTAATTCCCTCAAAGATGCTTTATGAAGTGGTGTGAGCTGTGTAACATTCGACATTGTTGCTTTCGATGCATAAGTTTAAAATGCCAGAAGGGGAGTGCAGCCCGACGTGGCGAGAAAGCTCGTGTTAGCAAAAATATCGCTAATTCATACTGAATAGAACTTTGTGCCCGGTATCCTTCAATCGTATAAATATAATGTGCGCGACCGTTATGGCGTCTTAGCACGATGCCTATCGCGAGAGCTGCTTATTGCAATTATAGTGGCGTCATTGCCCTCCATGTCTCGTCGGCTACCTTGCGGTCTTCCTCGGCGTCTGGGGCACCGGATCGGTCCGCTCTTCCGCCGAACTCCCGTCGGTGCATGTGGATGCCCCATGACGAGAGAATCTCTTCAGTGTTTTCCGAGAGGGACGTGTGTGACTCAGCGCGGCGTCCTTGGCGTTCATTGCAATTCCACGGATTCATCCTCTCGTTCTTCTTCTCTTCTTGCCGCGCGTGCTGGTCGATTGGGTCCCGGATGGACAGTTCAACCCACTACGGATGATAGGCCTGACAAACCGAATCCTACGACGGAGAGCTCAACCATGTTTTTTTTTTATTATTATTATTTCACCTCTATCATTGTTTTCTTTCTTACCGTTCTGTCATCTTTTATCCTTTGACCAGCGCAGGGCTGCGAAGTGGATACTTACCTCCTGGTTAACCTGCCTGCCTTCATTTCTCGGTCTTTCTCATTCAGCAAAAAAAAAATAGTATTTGATTGTGTGCAGAAGGTTGGTGAAAACAATTAGAATGCCAGCTGCCAGCCACCCCTAAACCAGCCGAAAACCTTGGTGCATGCCCCCTTCGAGCGTGGATCCTAAGATTATATTTTCTCTCCTAACATGTGGTGCAGTTAACATGAAATGCAGTTAGCTTACAGATGGCTGCGTCCAGTATGCAACCGCTCATTGCAAACCAAATCGCCTGCCTAAGCCGTTACTCGGGAGAAGTCTCCCTTGCGACTCCAGCGCCGCCATTACTGTCAAGGTCGCACCCGGAATAGTCGCACACGGGTATAACGACTTAACATTTATTTATTTATTTGCAATACTGCCAGTCTCTACAGAGACCATAGCAGGTGGGCACGCTGTACAGATACTATGATTGCTCATCATAGTAACAAATCAGCAATACAAAAAAAAAGTAACAACAACTTTGCACTTCGTACATAAGCATTATTTACACAACATAATATATAAACAAAATACAAGTGCATATAAAATGGCAAGTTAAACAGTAAAGGCTGCATACACGACGACTTAGAGAACAGAGAAGTACATGCTGGTTTCATTATTCATGTCACTGGCCATTTAAACATGCTGATATTCTTTTTCAATTTCTGACTCAAACTGAGACAATGACTCAGTGTTAGTGATGTAAGGTGCCAACATATTCCATTCACGGATGGCAACCGGAAAAAAGGAATATTTAAACACATCACTGTTGCATTTGTATTGTACTAATGTGTTTGTATGTTTGTGCCTGGTGGCTCGTGTTTGTGAATAAGAAACATAATTTGAAATGTCTATTTTAAAATAATTGTGCAGGAGTTGATAAAGAAATTTTAAACGTGCCTGTTTCGCTCGTACTTCTAGCGTAGGAAGTCCAGAAATAGAAGGTTAGTGGGCGAGTCTTCACGCTTAAATTTGTTGTAGATGAATCGTATGGCCTTCCTCTGTACTGCTTCTATTTTCTTTATGTTAGTGCGGGTTTGAGGAAACCAGACTGTATTTCCGTATTCGAGGATTGGCCTGACGAATGTTTTGTAAGCTAAGAGCTTTGTTGACAAGGTTGCTATTTGAAGTGATCTGCGAAGAAAAAATATTTTTTGCAAGGCAGATGAAGTAATGTGAATAATGTGCTCGTCCCACCTTAAGTCGGACGTTATTGTTAAGCCTAGGTATTTATGTTTGTGTACTCTGGCCAGAGCTGTGCCATTTATAGTGTAGCAAAAGTTTGAAGGCTCTCTTTTTCTCGTTATCGTCATACAAGTCGATTTTTTTACATTGATTGTCATCTGCCAGTCTGAGCACCACTCGGTAATAGCATAAAGTGATTTGATGAGCGAGTAGTGATCTTGGTCATTTTTAATTTCTCTATAAATGATACAGTCATCCGCGAATAACTTGATTTTACAGTCTATATTAGCCGATATGTCATTAATATACACGAGAAATAACAAGGACCCGAGCACGGAACCCTGCGGCACTCCTGACGTAACTGGTGCAATATTTGATGCGATATGTTCGAAAACAACAAACTGACACCTATTAAACAAAAACTCACGCACCCAAGCAACAATTTCTCCGTCTGCGATAATGTTTTTTTTTTAGTTTAGTTATTAGCTTGGCGTGACAAACGCAGTCAAATGCTTTTGAAAAATCAAGTAAAATTATGTCCGTTTGGCTGTGATTGTCAATACCTAGCGCGAGATCGTGTATGACCTCGGTTAGCTGCGTTGTGGTCAATAAACCACTACGAAAACCATGCTGGTTAGGGGACAGGATGCCTCCATTTTCAAAAAAATGTGTTAAATGTTTTAGAACTATATGTTCGAGTAGTTTCCATGCCGTGCTCGTTAAAGATATTGGTCTGAAATTAGATTCAATGGATTTATCTCCCGTTTTAAAAATTGGAATGATTTTAGCCATTTTCCAATCTTCGGGTAATTTTGATGTTGAAAGGGATTTACGGAAAATACTGCCGAGGTATCTGCTGCACCACTCTGCGTACCTTTTCAGAAATTGGTTGGGTATATTGTCCGGGCCACACGCTTTTTAACACGAAAGTGTTTTATGCCGGGGTCCACCAAGATTTGAGTGACGTATTTCCGTCACGGAAATGACGTCGAAAAAATACACATGATCAGAAGACAAAGAAAAAAAGTTCCGTCAACGGGAGTCGAACCTACGACCTCTAGGTCCGCGACAAGAGATGCCGGGCACGCTATCCACTGCGCCACGGTCACATACTTTGCAGGCTTTAAAAACAAGCCTTTTATATCTACCACTGTCTTCTCACAGTGCTGTTGCTAAGAGAGAGAGAAAGACATTTATTTGGTCCGGAAGAAAGAGTACGTGGTGCTTATACATCCAACTCCTGGCTAGACCCATGTCGGGACGGGGAGGCCAAGCCTCTCCGCCCTCTCACGGGCCTTCCGGACAGCCAGGAGCTGGACGTCGTAGCTGGGGTCGGTGATAGAAGCGGTCCACCAGTCTTCTTGACAGCAGTCCTGCAACGCAGGGCATCGCCAGAGCACGTGTTTCATTGAGCTTACGTCTCCGCAGTCTGGGCATGTTGGGTCCATCTCCGCACGTACCATATTCAGGAAGCTCTTTGAGGGGTAAGAATTCGTTTGGAGCATTCTCAGCGTGACAGATTGTGCTCTGTTAAGCAGTAATGCATTGTGACCGTGAAATGCACGATTAGTTTCTTCAAAGCGTTGGTTCTCCGCGTCCGTCCCATTCGGCGTGTTTCGAATAGTAAACGAGCAATTTTGCCGACGCATTAACACACTGCCAGGTGGTGACCTTACCCCTAGCATCCACACTCGTAGCATCCGTCCATACCAAAAATAGCTGTGCGACGCGCGAGTGCGTCGCGTGGCCGTAACTCCGCGTCCCTAGCCATGTTCCTAGCTCGCCCCGCGAAAAATCTCTGCTGGCCAACGGGGAAGACACGACGCGCGTTGCGTTTCCCTCTGGTCGGGCACCGTTGTTCAATAACTCTAACATGCCGCGGGTAGGCGACCTTAGCCCAAGTTCGGCGCCCAATCATTGACGCTCTTCTGGCTGTCACACCGCTTTCAATGACTCCGCTCTCACCGTACAGCTACCACAAGCATCTATGACCACAAGGGTTTATTTAATCATTCATCATAGACGTTAGTCGTCGGGAATACAGATGTACCATCAAGCATCAACGTGGATGCATCCACGTTAAAGGGTCCTATAGGCACCCGACACTGACCAGGGGGCGCGATGGAGCTCTTGTGGGACGCCTAAGCATTGACGGCACCGACCGCCAGGGATACCAAGAAAATGAAACGCTCGCTGAACACATAGACGCGCTCAAGTGTCTCCCTTTTGGGCATGTTTTCAACGAACGCTTTCTGAGTGCGTCCGTAATCACCCGTGACCGCCCTTCCCCCCATTTAAAAAACAGTGCACATGTGCCCTGGCGGGTCCGTTTTTGCTGCGTCTACTCGCCAGGCGAGCTAGGCTATGTAGTAGAGCGCCTATTTTATGCTGCGTCTACTCGCTAGGCTGTGTGTTCTGGCGCTACCGTCGGATCTCGTAAACTGCATTGCCGGGTGCCTATAACTGTCAACACACCAATAGACATTGTGCAAGCTCTCTTATATCAATGTGCAGTAAACATTCGACTACTTCTGTAAGGACACGTTTCACTTTCGTGTTATACCGATTCTTATGACGGAGGGATCAACCATGTTTTTTTAGTATCTAGGGCAAGCAGAAGATTAAGAACACCAGCGTCTCTGATAACGAGTGGGTCTATAGTAGAGACAGCAGTCCGTGGAACTAAGTCCGGCATGACGCCATTATCTTTTGTGAAGACGGAATGAAAGAATTGGTTATATCTGTTGGCTTTATCAGCTTTTTCAAGTGCCGATAGTTGAGTTGTGAGCGTTTTCTTTCGGCGAAAGTGGTTTCAAAATCTGTGTGGATTACTATTGAGAAAGCTGGGGAGTACAGTGTTGAAGTAGTGGTGTTTCGCTTCCTTGGGATTTCTGTTTGAAATTTTTTGCGGCAAGCGCCAGCCTAGAGGTGTCAAGTGGGTTATTTCCGGCTGCCTTGTTAACTTTCCGTAATGTTTCGAGTTGGCGCTTTGCGTTTATTACTTCACGAGTAATCCGCGGGTTATTTTTCAATGTCTTTTTTAATTTAACGGGAATAAAATTTGTTACGCAGTGCGACACTATGTGTTTAAAACGCAACCAGGCAGCATTGACATCAGTCTAATGATCTGAGGCCAATGCCGAAAACTCTTCGAATTCGTGAGCTAGATAGGTTTGTGTGTAGTCGTCGTCAGCTTTATCGAAATTGATTATTGTTTGGGCGTCGGTTTGCACTGATATTTTGTAACCTAGAGGTAAAATACACATCGGAACACTGTGGTCGGATATTCCTTCTATTACTTCAACCTTCACTTGTTCTAAGAGAAAGTTACTACTTAGTAAAATTAGGTCGAGTATACTCCGAGACTCGCTTTGCACCATTGTAGGGCTTTCCACTATTTGGCGAAGGTTAAAATTTAACATCATATCGAGGAGGGTTTCTGAAGCCTTTGATGTGTACTGCATGGTAGACCAAATAATGTCGGGAAGGTTAAAGTTACCCATCAGGATGACACGGCAATTTCGAGCATGTTGCTGCAAATATTCTTGTATTGCAATTATGCATTCATGTCCACATACGGGACTTTGATAGATACACCCAACAGCCACACTTGTATCTTTTGTGGTAATCTTACAAAAAACTGCCTCAGCATCAGTTACCTCTGGAAGTGGGATTGATTTTTTTATAGCTAAGGCCACGCCTCCACCACGTGATTGCCTATCTTTCCGAACGAGTACGTAGTTTGGGGGAGTAATTTCATCATTCGAGACGGGCGGTGATAATCATGTTTCGGTCACTGTCACTATATCTCGTTCACGATCGAGCAATAAGTTTTCAAATGGCTGTACCTTATTCAGGATACTTCGGGCGCTTATGTTTAGCAACGTTATTTTTTCTTGCGCTGGTTTTGGCGAGTTTCCGGATGGTTTACATCCTTTATTTTTTGTTCCACGGCCTCGTCCTTTTTTTTTTGTGCTATTTTTTCATGCTTCCTTATTTCTACCCTGTCATTCTTTTCGTCATCCCAGATGTAAACACGGTTATTAATGAACAGCTTGTTGTACGCTAACGACAACTTGTCTTTATTTTCGCAGTTTTGCTTAGCACTCTCCCAGAGTTTCTTGCAGGTCTCTCTAAGTTTTCGCGAGAAATCTTCCCCTATCGAGTGGTCCGTGTTCTTTAGTTTGAAGCCGTTTTTCAGTATGACACTCTTGTTTCTTTCGTCGAGTAATTTAAGTATGACTGGCCTCGTCTTGTTTGGTCCTCCTCTTTCTAAGCGATGTATGCGCTCAATGGCCACACGTTCGAGTTCAAGGATTTTTGTGATTATTCCCTCGTTTACGGCATCTGCAAGCGCTTCACTTGTTTCATCTTCCGCTTCTGGTATACCATAAACTATTAGATTTGACCTCCTGCTGCAGTTTTCTAGGTCGTCTATTCTCGCTTCAAGACTCTTAATTACCTTATTCATGCAAGCCATTTCTTCATGGCATGCAAGGACTTGAGCTTCAAGCTTCGTGATGACGTCAAGCTTGTTATCTATATCTGCTAGACGCCTTTTTTTATATCTTTAATGTCTGAAGCTATTTCGGTAAGTTGTCTGGCGATTTCCTTGAGTTCAGGGGCCGGGGTTACTTTCAATATCTCCGCCCATCAACAATAGCTTCTTAAAAGATGTCATGCACAATTCATATACAGCACTACACTGCCATGGGCACGGCAATACCAAAAAAAAATGGTCACTTGAGCGGATGCATTTTCCAAACCACTTTCTCACCTGCAAAATGTAGGGGAAGGGGCAATTTGAGAACCGCATGTCGACGGCACCGCCATGCCCAGTGACACAAGGTCCCTCGTGGAACACATATATAGCCGCAGGCGGTGCAGGCGGTGCAGGCGCTGGGTGGCGCTCTACAGTAAATAAGTAAGCGCATGTGCCGGTGAGTTGATGCAGCTGATAGTCCAAGATCGGTGTTGACAGCGTCGACGCGTGGTCGTTCCCTGCATGCCGGTCCAACGCAGTCGCAGCAGCCCCGGTAGTTCCGAGGCGCACATCGCCTAAGCCGATCAGCACGCCGAAGACGAACTGCAAAATGTAGGCGAAGGGGCAATTTGAGAACCGCATGTCGATGGTACCGTTAACATCAGAACCATTAATAAGTTCACTACATCCGATATTCGTTGTAACAGTACAGATGAAAATGGGCTCTAACAAATATCCGATTTGGCTGGCGCGAGAAATCCTTGATACAAAAACGCAATATTCTATGCTCCAAGCCCAGTGTGAACGAGGTAATCCTTACCTGTCTTCTTGTGGCAATTCAAACTAAATGCACCGGAACATAACATGCACAAATTTCACCAGAAGAAAGGTCGTTTGACAAAACAGGCCTGCGTTCACATTTATTTGACGAAGGATGTCACATCCGTGAGGTGGCTTTTGACAGCAATTCACAACCGCGTTTTACAAAATGTGCTTATCAATTGAGGTGTTTCTTTTTTCTCAAACAGCTTAGTGTGCTTTAAGTGAAACTGAAAAAAAAACCCAGGTTATATGCTACTAACAGTTTAGTCGAACCTGCTCCAACAGTTTTTTAGATGCGAAGCATCTTATGCTCGGGGCTCTGTCCGTCCCTCCCGCGTCCCCCCGTCCCCCCCGTCCCGCGTCCGGCCACTTTCATGAAGTAGGGAAGCACCCATTATGCGAACCAGGACACTGTAGTAATATGAAGGCCGTCAACCACTACTACAGTCATCAGAGTCATGGCCAAGAGCACAGAGAGGCTGCTTAGCAATGGCTAGGCAGGTGGTGTCTGTCGCCCAGGTTGACCGCATTCCTTGATCTTGCTTGCATGTGTTTGGAGGGGGCTTAGTCCGTCCCTCCTTCCCGCGTCCCACACCACCACAGCGCATGCGCGTCCCCTCCCCCCTCTCTCTCCTACGCTCACCCCCCTTTGTGTCCTCTAGGAATCCTGTGTCCTCTAGGAATCTACGGAGCGGCCTCCGCGTCCCACACCCCCCTACAGCGCATGCGCGTACCCTCCCCTATCCTCTCCTACACTCACCCCATTCTCTACTCCAGAGAGAACGTCGAACGTTACCTAGAGAAGGCAATGGCACAGTACATACAGCCACACGCCCTTCGTGCTTGCGGGTGACTTCAACGTGGATATAACCACGAACGACTGGCTCGTCCACCACATGATAGACGTATACTCGTTGCGACGCATTTCCGACGACAACCGACAACCATAAGGGGGGACGTGCATAGACCTCATCTTCGCAAACTTCACAATGAAAACTCTTCAAAAGCACCCCTGACGCTACACTTCACCGATCACAAGGCCGTCGTCTTCAAAGCGCCCCGTGCACCGACGCAAGGTATCGCACACGTTCCCTAAATAAACACGCAACCACCACATTCTCCGTCTTCTCTTATACATTCTCATTTATCCTTTCAATAAAATTCCCGCTCAAGCTATCCATCTCTCCGCTGCTTCGCATCTACACATGCTTCCCTTTAGCGGGAGATGGCGAATTTTTTTTTGCCAATGTGTTCAGGCCACCGAAATACCTCGAAGCTATATTTCAGTTATACCCCGCAGGGGCGTCTGCGCAAGCAGGCGTTTGATGTGTGGCGACACCACGGACCCGAGCCAACGGGGGGGTTTCGACCCCCCTCCCACGCCTAGCCGTGCGTGGCTCAGCCGTGTCCGGGGAAAACGGAATCCTGGGGGGTTGAGCCGACGCCGGGTGCTTCGACCTTTAAGGCCCCCCCGGCTGAGGCAACACAACCCTTTGGCCTCGGCTTCACGTAGACGGCGCCCCTGGGCTGACCCACCCAGGGGAAATCGGCAGTCGCCTTTTCCTGTCTCTCTCTCTCTCTACATCTTTGTCTTTCTGTCTCACTTTTGATCTTTCCTGTCTACTTCCTCCCTTCTATTTACTTCCTTGTTTCCTGGCGTTCCTCCTTCCCTCCTTCCCTCGGGAAGGAGGAACGCCAGGAAACAGTCCGTCCTCCTTCCCGCGTCCCACACCACCACAGCGCATGCGCGTCCCCTCCCCCCTCTCTCCTCTAGGAATCTTCTACTCTACGGAGCGGCTCCCATGTCCCACATCCCGACAGCGCATGCGCCTCCTCTCCCTCTCTCTCCTCTAGGAATCCTCTACTCTACGGAGCGGCTCCCGCGTCCCACACCCCCACAGCGCATGCACGTCCCCTCCCCCTAGGAATCCTCTACGGCGCGCAGGACAGGTGGTGCGACAGCTGCATACTCCACTGGGGGGCGCCACGGTAGTTCCGCGGTATGAAAATGACGGAGCGCGCGCGCCTCATTCTCTCTCCTGTGCAGCGCCGCGATGAGCGCCCGGGCCGCTGCCGTGAAACGAGAGCGGCGACGTTTCTCCCGCTCAAGCTAACCATCTCCCCGCTGCTTCGCATCCACACATGGTTCCCTTTAGCGGGAGATGGGGAAGTTTTAGACCGCCTCAAAGGAAAGAAACATCCTCCAGTCCAGCCGCCTGATAAAGGCGGTCAGGATTGAATTAGTCACCCTCTTCTCCTCATTCACAAAAATGGCTCCCGAGAGTATCATTCATTGGAACTGTCGAGGACTGCTTAAGAACTTAGACGACATTTATAAAATATTTGCAGAACACCAACCAAACATACTTTGCTTGCAGGAAACACATTTAAACCACACGCAAACTAACTTTCTAAAAAGGTATGTGGTATACCGAAAGGACAAGCAAGGCACTGCCCATTCATCTGGCGGTGTCGCTATAGTGTTGCAGAAAACAGTCCCCAGTCAAAGATTCACTCTGATTAGGGATTTAGAAGCAGTCGCAATACGAACTCTAATTTTTGGGCCGAATAACAACCGTGTGTTCCTATATATTTCTCCGGACCACCACCTCTCTGTTAGGAATTTGAAAAACTCACCGACCAGCTTCCACATCCATTCCTGTTAGTTGGATATCTTAATGCGCACCACCCTCTATTGGGATGTAGAAAAACTGATTCTCGAGGTTCGCTCATTGAAAACTTCCTGCTGTCCTCTGGCTCCTGCATATTTAATAAAAAAGAGCCAACGTACTTTAATGTAGCGCACAACTCATACACAGCAATAGACCTTGAAATCAGCTCTCCTTCCCTCTTGGCAACCACTGAGTGGGCCGTTATTCATAACCATAGGTCGGCAAAACTTGTTGAGCTCCCTCAGACTCACTCATGAAATATATTTTGCGCTTAGGACTCACTCGGACTCAGACTCACCAAAATTTTCCTGAGCCGGACTCACTCAGACTCCCACTCACGAAAATTTTCTTCAACCGGACTCACTCAGACTCAAACTCACGACTCGATCTGAGTCTGAGTGAGTCCGAGTGAGTCGACTCATGAGTCCATTAGCCTAGAATTAGCTTCTTCGACCATGGTGTCAATGCGCTTTAACACAAATATTTGACGTAATCAGTGCTCTTTTTGGCGCCTTTTGATATAGTACGTTCGAATACGAGTTATGAGTGCTCGCAAGCCAGTAAGGTGATTTTTATTGAAAGAGACGACAGCATAAGATATATTTATCAAGAACGCCCCTGGAAGAGCTGGCGGGGGGCGGGGGAGGTCACGGCACCCCACTACGTAATCCACGCCTCTGATCAATAAATATTGAAATGGTGTAAGAACGATACTGCTTTGGAATACACGTGAGTAGACGTGAGTATAAAAGTGAATCCAGGTAAGGTCTGATAGTAAGGCTGAAGATGAGGGGATAGGATCATAGGTCGGCAAAAAAAAGTGAACTCACTCAGACTCACTCAAGAAATATAGCTTGCGCTTTGGACTCACTCGGACTCAGACTCATAAAAATTTTCCTGAGCCGGACTCACTCGGACTCACACTCACAAAAATTTTCTTCAGCCGGACTCACTCGGACTCACACTCACCAAAACATTACTCACCCGGACTCACTCAGACTCAGATTCAAGGCTTGATCTGAGTCTGAGTGAGTCCGAGTGAGTCGACTCGTGAGTGAGTTCGCCGACCTATGTTATAACCACTATGGAAGTGATCACTTTCCTGTTTGTTTAAAACACACAGGAAACACAAACCTGGCTGTAAATGCTATCAGGTTTAAAGAACAGGGTGCCGACTGGATGAAATTCCGAGAACTTTCAAAATTGTCGCGCTCATCAATCGAAAACCTACGCATTGATGCATCTCAAGCCTTGATCACACTGCATATTATACATGCTGCAGAGCAATCCATTCCACAGACATCTAACAAGACACAAAACAAACGAAGGCCATGGTGGAATACGGAATGCAAAAATGCCCGTGAGAATCAAAACAAAGCATGGTCGAAATTCCGCAGGTACCCCGCAAGTACCCCGCAAGTACCCCGCAGGTACCCCACAGGAGAGGAGAGAGAGGGGGGGGGGACTCGCATGTGCAGTGGGAGTGTGGACGCCGCGGGCAGGGATGCCTAGAGGAGAGAGGGGGGAGCGTAGGAGAGGAGAGAGAGGGGGGGGACGCGCATGCGCAGTGGGAGTGTGGACGCCGCGGGCAGGGATGCCTAGAGGAGAGAGGGGGGGGAGCGTAGGAGGGGAGAGAGGAGGGGAGGCGCATGCGCAGTGAGGATGTGGTTGCCGTGGGGAGGGATGGTAGAGGAGAGAGAGGGGGAGATGAGGTTTTTTATTTTTTTTGAAAGGGTTTGCGCATGCGCAGTAAGGGGGGAGGCCACGCGGCACACCACCACCACCACCACCGGATTAAGCTTCGCCATAAGATGCTTCACATCTAAAAATGATAAATCGCCGCCTTGTGTATTACCTTGAATTCAATGGCCTTCTTGACCAACGCCAAGCTGGATTCAGGTCTGGTCGGTCGACAACTAACCAAATTATAGCATTCGAGTCATATGTCAGGAACGCCTTCACTCACAAACAACACTGCCTTTCTGTTTTCTTCGACCTGGAGAAAGCCTACGACACGACATGGCGTTATGGCATTCTCCGCGATCTGCATTCCCTTGGAGTCTCAGGAAACATGCTGAACACTATTGAAAGTTACCTCTCTGAACGTACATTCGTGGTTCGTGTTGGAAATGCCCTGTCAAAGCGATTTACGCTGGAGAATAGTGTCCCCCCAAGGTGGTGTTCTCAGCTGTAACCTCTTTATCATTAAAACGAATTCCCTAAGCAGTGCGTTGCCCAAAACAATTTCTCACTCTGTATATGTGGACAATGTCCAGATCAGTTTCAAATCCTGTAACCTTGCCATCTGTGAACGTCAGATTCAGTAGGGGAATAAATAAACTCTCGGGCTGGGCAGATCAAAATGGTTTTAAGGTTTAACTGTGAGAAAACTGTCTCGGTACTTTTATCTAAACACCGTGGCATTAGGCGAGCCCCCAACATTTTACTGAACGGACAGACCATAGCCGCTAAGAAAGACCACAAATTTCTAGTGTTGTGGTTGATGAAAAGCTAACCTTTGTCGCACATATCAAGCAGCTGCGATTGAAGTGCCTGGAAGCTTTAAACTTACTGAAGATACTCTCGCATCAGTCATGGGGTACAGATCGTGACTGCCTGTTTAACCTTCTCAGCAGTGTAGTGCTCTCGCGTATTGATTATGGCTCGATGGTGTACGAATCAGCATCGAGGTCTGTACTAAAGATGCTGGACCCAGTGCACCACCTTGGGTTTCGTCTGGCCACTAGGTGCTTTCCGAACCAGCCCAATAACTAGCCTCTATGTTGAGGCGGACCGATGGTCACTAGAACGACGACGCCACTTCACAAGCATCATGTATGCCACCAAGGTGCTTTTTCCATGTCGAACACCCATCTCGTGAGCTATTGCAAGATACATCAAATGCCCACCTCTTTTCGAGGCGACCATCAGCTATGCCACCGTATCCAATCAGACTGGCGTCACACCTTGAAAGTCTGCACGTACCGGTCTCTAAACTCCAACTAACCTCTCATGAAGACAATGTGGCCCCGTGGGAAATTCGGGCTGTCAACTGTGACATGTCATTCCTAGAGGTAGGAAAGCATGGCCCTACGGTCGCAATAGATCAACACTTTATGTACTTGCAGGCAAAGTACAGATGTGCTGAGTACTACACTGATGCTTCTAAGTCATCCGTAGTCGCATGCGCAGCACACGGTCCCGGTTTCTCTCAATCTAAAACAATGAACGAACACACGAGTATATTTAGTGCAGAATGCTATGGCATACTACTAGCTGTAAGGCACATTTTGAAGAAAAAAGAACTAGTCTCCATCATTTACATAGATTCCCTCAGTGCAGTGACGGCGTTGTCCACCGCCAAAATACACAAAAATCCCGTCATTAATACTCTTCTGAAATTCATCATGTCAGCTTACAAATCCAAGCTTAAAATCACGCTGTGCTGGATTCCAGGACACTGCAACATAGCTGGCAATGAGGCTGCGGGCCGACTTGCGAAGTCGGCTGCCCTCCGCCCTTCAGTAGACGTAGATGTCTTTCCGTATGAGGACCTGAGGCCACACATCAAAAAGACAATTCGTAGGCAATGGTGGCAAGAAGAATGGAACGCAGCAACGGAAAACAAACTCCACACAATAAAGCCAAAAATAGGGCGATATGCAACTGAAAAGCGTAACAGGCACCAAGAGGTTGCACTGTGCAGACTTAGGATCGGTCACACACATGCAACACACTCACATCTTTTAAACAGCTCACCAGCACCACACTGTACAAAATGTGGGGATCCGCTGTCCGTCCGTTCATGTTACAATCATGTGTCCGCAGCTCGAACCAGAAAGCAGGCGCCATTTCCCAGAGCTGTACAAATCGCACATACCGCCACACCCACTCTCCTTTCTTGGCGACGAGCCCTATGTTCTCTCCAAAGACAGTTTTAAAGTTCTTAGCAAGTGAAGGCTTCCTACGTTCCATTTCATACGCTCGCTAATCTTAGCCTTCTCTCAATTTTGAGGGAATCACTGAGGTTTCTTTTTTTAAATGTCGTACAGCACGCACTCCTTGTCCTGACAAGGACCCTATAACGATGCTGCGTGACTTTGCTAAGCCCATACGTATTGCCTCAGTTTAAAGGCATCACACACAGTAATTACTCTTAACTTTGGGCCCCATGCACCACGATTTTACTCTTTTACCTTGAGTAGCTTTTATAACCGAGTCGGCCAGCAACCCTGTGCTTGGCGCTCTTTGGCCTGAGTTGCCCTTGCGCCATTAAAATATACCATCATCATCATCATTTCAGTTATATCGTATAGCCAACTATCATCGGTATTCAGGATCAAATTTGGATTTGGCTCTTGTACATCACAACATTTCATACGGACTTGCGTTTCCTGCGCAAAAGAAGTATAAATCGCAGCGAATGAACGATATAGCAATACTTTGAGACAAAAATTATTATCATCCTTGTGCTTTAGTCGGTGCCGTCCTTCGTTGCAAGAGCGTAATGACTATGACGACTTGTAGAGCGAGTGGTCCTTCCTGGCAACTGGCGCACATTTCTTGACTTTTCTTATTCTCGACATCAATTGAAGGCCTCCGAATATGTTGCAGCTCTTCTTCTTAGCTTCTTTTAGGCTGGATTTATGCAGCGCAGTTTGGGATCACTTGATTTTAAAGAAACAGATCGGCGCCGAGTATCTTCATTTCCGTAGTCTTCTACATCAAATATACCGTCTTGGAGCGAAAGAAGTGACACTATACTGAAGCGCAAAAGTCGAAAAGAAACTGCAAGAGGCAGAAATAAATAGAAATCTGCGTCTTATTCTTTCTGTTCCAGTTCTCCGCTACAATATTGCCACACGCCCTCCTTTCTTTTAACGCGATAGCGTTAAAGAGCTCGTTTCGCAGAAATTCCGGCGTCGGCGTCCGTGTCGGTGGCGGCGTCGTTGGTTGTGAGCGAAAAAACATCATCTTGTCCTTGAGCAAAAAATCGAGAAAGATGCAAATAAAATAAATAATAAAAATTTCCGGGTCCGAGTGGGGATCGAACCCAAGCCGTCTGCGTGGGAAGCAGGCGTTTTACCACACAGCCACGCTTCTTTATTTTTTTCTTTATTGCACGCTTGAAATTACATTGAAAATTACTTCCTCTGCTTGGGAATGCAGTAAAAATAACTTTCCTGCTTTACAAACACACACGTCCGGTATACAGGCGTCACAATAAAACATGTAATATCGCAGTAATATTGCGTGGTAAAAGCGTACATAGCCATCGGGCGCCAAAACATCTGAATATCATAATGACATCGTGGTTCAAAGCCGGCCACCCATTACAAAAGGCACACACGTTACTGCGCGTATTCCCTTAAGACATCGTAGTGGGTGCACAGCAAGTGCGAAAACATTTACCACTCATAATTGCTCGTGGTTTAAAGCATGCTACCCATTACATAGTATGCACTAAGTGACTGAAGTACGCACTAGGGACAGGATATCGCTCTCTTGTTCAACTCTTAAAGGCGAAGCTTTACGTCCCCCCAATTTTTCATTTTACGGCCCCATTATACGTGTAGCTGCTGCCTTGCGCAAACCACGTCGAATGACTAGGAACCATCTAGGTAATCTTAGAACCGTCCGATGTCATTACGCGCTCAGCGCGAACACACTTTTTTTTCTCGCTCCTACGACTACGCGCCTCAGTGCGCGCAGTCCAGAAAATTATTTCTCTTTCTCCCATCTCGCACCTTCGGGCGCGCAGCCCTTTTGAGGGCTAATCAAAAATGGAACCCATGGTCCTCAGGAGCAGGGGCAACAAGCGGCTCAAGGGGCCTAAAAAGAAACAAAAGGATATTACCACACCGGCAACGTCCTCGGCGTCGTCCGCGACAGCACGCCAACCTCAGCAGGAGCCTCCGGCCCCTCACAACGAACCTAGCTCGCCCCCCGAGCGCGCAAGAGAGCAACACCTCTGCAACAGAACTGGATAGCACCACATCCAGCTCGTCATGGGAACACAACACTCCCCCCCACGTCACCCGACACTTCGGCGGACGCGTGGAGGGAGTCTGGAGCGGCCACTTTCCGCTTCAACATCAACACTACTCCTGACTCCCCCCACCAGGCCGCCGATGAATCGGCGCCCTCCGAAACAACCGCGCCTTTATCAAGGACTCTGACGCCGGCTCAAACAGCCCCACCGTCACCTTCGAAAGCCGCTACCCCTGGGCGTGAGACGACCGTGCATTGCAGCACCCCATCTCGTCCCCCCCTCCAACCAACAGCAGCTCCTAGCCTATGGCAAGTCGCCTCACACGGCAACGATCATATTTCGCCCGGTTGGGAGGAAATCAAATTTCCTGGCCGTGTCAAGAGATGCTATTGCCGGGTTTCTCTCGGGATTCCCCGCTACCCGACGTGTGCGGGTGAACTTTCGCCGCAACCTGGTCGCCGTGGACTTGGCTCCTGACTCCGATCCAACTACCCTACTTCAGGTCGGGACGATCTGTGAGGTGAAGGTCAAGTCCAAGCCAATCGCCCACAACAGCTGCGTTGGCATGGTTTTCGGAGTTGACCCACACATCGACTTCGAGGATCTCGCGGCAAACATCGCTTCACCAGTCCCTCTTGTGTCCGGTGTGCGCCGAGGCAAATGCCTAACTCTTACTTTTGAGGGCACAACTGTACCCCAAGAAATCCTGCTGTTCAAGCACAAGCGCCCGGTTCGTCCGCGCCTACAAAGGCCACTATAATGTTCGCGTTGCGGTCGCTACGGGCACGCCACGGCTACCTGCTCCCGTGACGAACGCTGCTTACGCTGCGCCAGCACCCATGCGCCAGGACCGTGTCCAGCAGACAGCCCTCGCTGCATCAATATATAATAATATCTGGGGTTTAACGTCCCAAAACCACCATATGATTATGAGAGACGCCGTAGTGGAGGGCTCCGGAAATTTCGACCACCTGGGGTTCTTTAACGTGCACCTAAATCTAAGCACACGGGCCTCGAGCATTTTCGCCTCCGTCGAAAATGCGGCCGCCGTGGCCGGGATTCGATCCCGCGACCTGCGGGTCAGCAGTCGAGTACCATAACCACTAGACCACCGCGGCGGGTTCGCTGCATCAACTGCAATGGGAAACACGCAGCTACTGAAACGCGCTGCCCTTCCTGGCAACTTCAGCGCAAAGCCGCCGTCATCATAGCCTCATCTGATGGCACCGTGACTCGCCGCCAAGCGCTGGAACAAGCCAGGGCCACTGTGAATAACAGCAACAAGCGGTTGTCGAAAAGGGCCGCTCCTTTCGGGACGCTCTCGCCGGCAACACCCGGACCAACTCGGCAGCGGCCCCATCGCCTCCACCGAGTGCGCCGACTACCAGTGACGACCCGAGGGACGCTGCGCTCGCCGCACTTGCTGCGGCACTTCGTGCAGTGCTGACGTTGATTCCAGTTGACTGTCCTGCTCGTGGAATGTGCGCCGCGGCTCTCACCGCTCACGACGCCATCGCCACCGGTCAGGATTAACCAGCTGGATACTGCGCCCACTGCGAGGTCGACCGGACTTGCTACGTGAGTGCGGAAGACCTCTTTTTTCTTCTTCTTGTCGTTTGTTTACATCCGGCGCGCACTTCGTGCATTCACTCTTTTCCTCCGACCTACTCGGCGGCTTTTCCCGTTGGCTGCGCGTTGCGTGGGGCTCGCACTGTCACGGTTTTCGGACGCGGAATGAGAGCGCATTCTTATCTCTCTCGATCTTTTTTCAACCTCTATCTTATTCCCCTTCCCCCCTCCCTGTGTCAGCCTGTTGAGGTCACCTTAAATGAGACAGTTACGGGCTGACACATTTCTTCACCTTTTCCTTAATAGTCACTACGGAACATTACGGTTTCTTCTGGAACTTACGTGGCCGCTATCGATAACGCTGGAATATTCGATCGCGCATGTATAAATGACGACGCGCTTCACCACTGGTCAGATTTTTCGACGGCCGACGCTCTGTTCTCCGATATCAGTGTACAGCGTGCATTGCTTGCTGTAATTTGACTTTCAGTTTCCCGGCCACAAGTTCGTCCAAATAAAGAGTTTTATCTTCGACACGCCGACTGCTGCCTTCGTCAACGACACGACCACGTGACAATATGTCCTTCGGCAAGTACCAACTCACCCAAGAAAAAGGAATTCGGAAGCGAAAGAACTATGACAAATCCACTAGGTCCCAAATGACACATATTGAATGCGGTCATGTTGGTTGCTTTGGGTCTTGAGGTGTTGACGAAGCGCTGGTTAAATGGATGTGGCTCAATTTGATTCGAACGGTTGCGGGATTGGGCGCATTTTCAATTCAGAACTGCTTTTTCACCCACATGGGGAGAAAAAGCAGTTCGGTTGAAATAAACCATTTTGTTGAAAGTTGGCGCACGTGTTGTGTCCTTCCTTCTCGTCCTTGTGCCACTTTGCGCTAAATATTACCTAATGCTTTTTTCGAATCAACGAATCACAATCAGAAATTGTTCCATCTTGATTGCAGACCTTTTAAAGACGATAGTCTTTCTTGGGATACCTAAACGGAAAAATTTTGGTCTGTCTGTCTGTCTGTCTGTCCGATCTATCTGTCTGTCTGTCTGTTTGTCTGTTTGTCGGCACGTCACACGATTCAGCTAGCTGGCCAAACTTTAACCACCTGCCTTACGACCTCCAATCTTGACCAAGAAGCAAGTGTTCATACGGGTGAGCGTGGGCAATTAAAAATCAAATATTACGCATACCTGAGGCACAACATCAATACCTTAGTACTATTCACAGTGTTCCTTTAAAACAAAATCTATAGATACGTAATTATAAAGATCCTAGTGTTTATTACGCGGCGCTGCTGTGTACAAAACAAGTCTCCGCCCAGTGATTTAACTTCGACGCTGTGGCTGGCTGTGGTCTACATGGTAGCGCCATCTACAGCGCTACCGGGGAACATCAACACAAGCCGATGTTCCCCGGTAGCGCTGTAGATGGCGTCCTCTTCTGTTTTATCAATGCCAGCTAGATGCGGCTGATTCATCGTAGAAGAGCGCTGTCTCAGGCAAGGCAAAACATATATGGCCGCTTGATGAAATACGACCCACTCTACAAGACATGATCAGAGAACGCAGAGAAGAGACCGACGACCAAATTTCAGCGGAGAAACGCCGGCGTCCGTCTAAGCGCGCCCGGAAAACGTCCGAAAAACGAGCCCAGCGGCTAGCCCAGCTATTAAATTGTGGTACTCATGCCGCTCATGCAGTGCAGTCGGCACAAGACTATCGTCTTTCGACGACATTTGCAGCGAAGCACGCAGATACGCGGCCAATTTTTAAAGAGAAAGACACACTTAGGTATGCTTTTACCCAGAAAATTCAACCGTCTCAGTTTCTCGATTTGGCACGTTTTGAAACAAAGCCCTTAATTGCCTTTAAATATTTATTATGCTTTTTATGATACCGTTCGAGCTTTGAGCCCCGATCGAACCAAATATTTCTTCGTTATAATCCGTATCGCGGCAGGCCTGGCGTTGTCGGTTTAGTTACCAAAAAGTCACAGTTTCCCCGCAAAGGCAAAGCAATGAATGCGATAGCAACAAATTGGAATGTCACGCGAAGAACGGCAAGCAGCTCTAAACTTGCTGCGCGCGGCTCAAGCACAAAGGACGCGCACTGGAGAGAGGCGGAACAGTGACCTGCTCGTCAAGCACATTCAATGCGTGGTGTCCTGGTGTCGTGTGGGGGGGCGGCAGCGCTTTTTCCGAGGTTAGTGTTATTGACTGAGATCACAGGTCGATGACGGCACCGTGGTGACTTAGGAAGTCTATCCCGAGTATCAGATCCCTAGAACAATGTCGTAGGATTACGAAGCTCGCAGGATAAGTCTGGTTATTGATGGTGACTCTTGCTGTGCAGACTCGAGCTGGCGTTATTAGATGGCCTCGAGCGGTCTGAATTTCGGCGCCTTCACATCGTGGGTCAGACGGGTCGTTGTGCTAAGGATAGGATAAGAGAGCATGCCAAGGATGTAAAACGTGCACAGGGTGGTTGGCTAGCCATCCACTGTCGGTCATGCAAGTGTTCGCCGGTTTTCGAGAAATGTAGCGCTGTGAGCAAACACCATGATCGCTGAGCACGCGAAATTGTTGAAGTGTATCAGATTGCACAGTTGGGTGACAACTGGGTCAGCACTCCGTCTATCACACTATTGCCCAAGGAACTGGATTAACTACTTAAGAGGTTTTTGTAATCTTTCTTAGTTGTGCTGTAGGCGGTCTATCTTTTGCTATGTGCTGTCACGTGGTATTATGGGAGTTATCTTCTGTATTTATAGGCGGCGCATTGTTTTCACAATAAAATATTGTTGAGAGTCAGCGCTGTGTGCGTTCTCTTTCTGTGTGTCCTTTTCACGCTGTTATCTAAAAATGTACAACCAACACTTAAGCCCAGCTCTCCGCACTTGCGTCACGTGATCCGTCCTCCCGGCCAGATCGCGCCACGCTCTGCCTTCGAAGTCAGAGCGGTTAATTGGGAGCGCCCCGAGTCGAAGTTTGACGCTCCGAAAAACCAACCGAAGGTAGTCCGAGCGCTCGAATTCTACCAACCGAACGCGCGGCAGCTTTTCAGAGCGCTCGAAAACGCCCAACCGAATACGCCATAAGAAAGCCTTCGGGCATTTCGGGGTCAGCGTGGCGGAAGAGTCTGGTCATCTCTTCCATGAAGAGCGCCACATTTTCGTTTGGAAGCTCGAAACGGGTTTCAAGCAGAGCTTCGACCTTCTCCTTGCGGATGACGCTCGTGAATGTAGCCAAGAGGTGCGAGAAAAAGTCCCACGTGGTTAGAGTTGGCTCTTGGTTCTCGAACCATGTTCTGGAGGAGTCTTCCAATGCGAAGTAGACATGCCGTAGCTTCTAGATCTTCGCTGCTACGGGATCTGGGGCTGCCTGGTGTTTTCGAGGAGGCGCCGCCCGTACTTTGGTTCCTTTTGCCTGCGGCTGGTTCTACGGTCCGTGTTTTCCTTAGTGTCGTCTACTTTGTGGCTTGGACTTAGGTCAGCGCTTCGCGGGGGCGTTTGGATCATGAACGAAGCAGCACCTCCATCAGATGGTACTGTGTCGTGACGTGGACTAGGGTGCCTTGATGCCCGCGCGCTCCGCTAAGGGTGAGAACAGCCGCGTCGTCTGCGACGCCATTGTGCCTCCCGCCGCAGCTAGACACCATGCGAAAAGCGCTGCACAGCGCGCTTTATGTGCACAGATACGTCCGGAAACAAGTGAAGGCTGGCAAGCTTTTTTTTTTTTTTGAACCTTGGACAGATTTTAGTGCTGTTGTAGCCTAAATGCTTATTAAGGGAGCATGCAATCTATTAAGTTGATGGCCTGTGCATGTGTTATGCGCTAGTGGTAGACTTTGTTATGTTGAAGACGAATCCTCTACCTTACGTCGGAAATGACATAGTTAAGTCTAAAGCCTTACCTAATTACTCATACACCGCATTCCAAGTACACACAGAATCCTTTAAAGTATTTATATACGTGTCGGCAGCCGCAGTATATGTATATCAAAACACACATTTCAGTGTTGCGAAGCTACCTAAGCGCGTTTAAGGTGGCTTGTTTTGCTAGTTTACAAACAATTTACTCGTTTATTATAAATGGCATCGCACATATTGTACCCAGGATAAAGGGCCGAGGGGCAGTGTGGTGCAAATATCCTGCTAAGATGACATGATAGCTTCTTTATCATTATTATTGCTGAGATTCCTTGCTCACCATCTGTGGCTGTATCTGTAACGGCACTCGAGATACACCTCGAGACCTTATCGAAACGATGAATACATTGTTTCGTAAAACATTGCAAATGCGCAGCATCTGTGCGTGTCTCCTTTTTTTGTGTGTGTGTGTCAGCAGCTTCTTCTTCTGTATCTACATTTTTTTTTTTGCTTGCCCCATTGCATGCACATGTTATTGAGCGTTTCTAATACTGTTTTGCATTCCCTGCGGCAGATCCACTGCCACGTTTATTTGTCTTATTTTATTAACAATAATATCTGGGGTTCTACGTGCCAAATGCACAATATGATTATGAAGTACGCCGTAAGGTGGAGGGGGGGGGGGGGGTCCCTCCGGAAATTATGACCATCTGATGTTCTTTAACTTACAATGGCAGTCCTTTGCCGGGATTCCATACCGCGGAGGACTGCCAGCGGTCGCTTCAGTGTGATCATCAATGATAAAAAAAAAGACTGCGTAATGATTTAAGACAGAACGAAAACGTTACCTTGAAACACAGAAAGATGGAATAATGGAAAATATTTAACTGCACACGTGCACATACATGGACATGAGACCAGCACAGAAGGCGTACTTCAACAACGGAAAGGAATATAAAAAGCAAGAAACCGCCGTGGTTGTGGTGCTCGACTGCTGATCAGAAGGTCGCGGTATCGCGTCCCGGCCGCAGCGGCCTCATTTCGATGGAGGTGAAATGCCAGAGGCCCGTGCACTTACATTTAGGTGCACGCTAAAGAACAACGAATGGTCAGAAATTTTGGAGCCCTCCACCACGTTGTCTCTCGTAATAATAACTTGGTTTTGTCACGTAAATTTCCACAAATTATTACCATTAGAAAACAAGAATATAGTCTGCAGACAAACACGCATAACATATATTCCACGATGCATTTCAAATCACAAGAAATAGTGACAGCAAAAATCAAAGGCAGATACAGGATCACTCAAGTGCACTAGAGAATG